>QBTX01002605.1:0-17439 GCA_003063285.2 Arachis monticola | reverse complement strand
GCTTGAGAAGCTATGGTTCTTGTAATTCTTAGTCAGGAAATCAACGATTAAGAGTGAATTATATTTTATGAAGAGTAAAAGCATATATTAAATATCTTGTTATGCAGTAATGGAGAACAGAATTGAGGATTTTGGAGATGCTCTGTTTCGAAACTCTGCTTTCCTACTGTTTTTCTTCACGCATGCAGGTTTCCTTCCATGGCAAGCTGTATGAGTGATCCTTGTCAATGGTTACATCTCGTCCTCTCAGTGAAAATGTCCAAGTGCGCTGTCAACGGCACAGCTAATCATCTGTCGATTCTCACTCATGTTTGGAATAGGATCCATTGATCTTTTTGCGTCTGTCACTACGCAGCACTCCGGTGCCAGTTTGAAGCTCGTCAAATTCATCTTCCAAGATTCTACTCGGAATACAAGAAGACAAGGTTTAGACTTTTTCGGATCTCAAGAATGGCCACCAATAATTCTTGCCTATACCACTAAGATTCTGTTGTGGAATCTAAGAGATACACTTTCAATCTAAGGTAGGAAACAGAAGTGGTTGTGAGGCATGCGTTCATAGGTTGAGAATGGTGATGAGTGAGTGAATCATCAATTCTCACGGTTAGTATTGAGCGGGCTAATCTTAGAACAGAAACAGGCGTGATTGAATAAACAGAAGTATTGCATTTAATTCATCGAGACACAAAGAGCTCCTCACCCAATATGGAGTTTAGAGGCTCATACTGTAGGGATACAATGTAAAACGTGAAAATGTAATGAGGTGTAAATGAATCTTAAAAGTGTTTAAATACTAAACTAGTACTAGGTTACAGAAAATGAGTACTATGATAGATGTGCTAGAATCCACTTTGGGGCCCACTTGGTGTGTGCTGGGGCTGAGACTTGAGCTTTTACACGTGCCTAGGCTGTTTTTTGGAGTTAAACGCCAGGTTGTAACTGTTTTTTGGGCGTTTAACTCAACTTGTAACCTGTTTATGCGTTACGCCGAATAGAACTGGAATGGCGTTACCGCAGTTTAACATCGTTATTTTTCGAATAAAGTATGGACTTATTATATATTCTCTGGAAAGCCCGGATGTCTAATTTCCAACAAAATTAAGATCGTCCGCGGCATTTGGACTTCCTGAGCTTGAGAAAATTATATTGTCGGGTGAAGCAGGGTCGACCGCATCTGTAGTCCTTTTCTTCAGCATAAATCAGGTTTTTGCTTAGATCCCTCAATTTCAGCCAGAATTTACATGAAATCACAGAAAAAAAAAAAAAAAAAAAAAAAAAAAAAAAAAAAAATGGTGATTTTTTTGTTTAAAAATTAAAAAATTTCGTCAAATTAGTGAATTGAGACTTTTGTCTTAAGGCTATAGAGATTGCCTCAGCCCACTGTATAGAATTTCATCAATAGTCATTTATTATAGAAAAAGAATAATTAAAAAAAAAAAAAAAAAATTTGATTTTTACTAATTTTTTGGTCAAATTTTTTTTTTTTTTTTTTTGGTTGGATTTTAACATAGTTTTGATCGATTATATAGATTAATTTAATTATTAAATTTTACATAAAATAAAAATGTCTTTATGTGAGTGGCTCCCTGTTTTTTTGAAAAGAATTTTCTTGAAAATTAAAGAAAAATTCTAAAGGAATTTCGAAAATTCAAAACTTTTTTAAAAGAAAAAAAAAAAAAAAATCAAAAGAGAGAGAAAAGATTAAAAAAAAAAAAAAAAAAATTAAAGTTGTAAAAATTCAAATATTTGAAGAAAGAAAGAACTCAATAAACAAAGTTTTAAAATTTGAATTTTTAAAAAGAAAGATAAGATTTACAAAATTTTGAAAATCAAGAAAAAGATATGATAAAAGATTAAAGATATGAAAGATGTAAAAAGATAATGGTTAAAAGGAAAATTAAATGAACAAAAAAGAAACTAAATAAGAATCTAGCTTGAAAATTTGAAGACTAAGATAAGAAAGAGAATTTTTTTTTTTTTTTTTTTTTTTTTTGTTTGTTTTTCAAAAAAATAAAAGGGAAAAAAAAAAAAAAAAAAAAAAAAATTTGAAATCAAATAAAGACATAACCCTACAAAATTTCAAAAAAAAACACAAGGAAAGAAAACATAAGAACAATTTTGAAGAATCATCGAAAGAAAATTAACAAACCAAACAAAAAAAAAAAAAAAAAAAAAAAAAAAAAAAAAATTAGATCAAATTAAAGAAAAAAAAGATGTGAACTAAAAATGAAATTTTTTTTGAAAAGAAAATAAAGGAACAATTAACAGAAAAACGTAAAAAGTCTGTTAAGAGCAGACAACGGTAGCTTCGTAAATTTCGAACATCCTGGACGCGCTAAACCTGTGGTGCAAAGTTGTTTAAATACTAAACTAGTAACCTAGGTTTACAGAAAATGAGTAAACTATGATAGATAGTGCAGAAATCCACTTCTGGGGCCCACTTGGTGTGTGCTGGGGCTGAGACTTGAGCTTTACACGTGCCTAGGCTGTTTTTGGAGTTAAACGCCAGGTTGTAACCTGTTTTGGGCGTTTAACTCCAACTTGTAACCTGTTTATGGCGTTTAACGCCAGAATAGAACATGGAACTGGCGTTAAACGCCAGTTTACATCGTCTATCTTTGAGAAAAGTATGGACTATTATATATTMCTGGAAAGCCCTGGATGTCTACTTTCCAACGCAATTGAGATCGCGCCATTTGGACTCCTGTAGCTTGAGAAAATCTATTTCGCGTGAAGCAGGGTCAGAATCCAACAGCATCTGTAGTCCTTTCTCAGCCTAAATCAGATTTTTGCTCAGATCCCTCAATTTCAGCCAGAAATTACCTGAAATCACCGAAAAACGCACAAACTCATAGTAAAGTCCAAAAATGTGATTTTTGCGTAAAAACTAATAAAATTATACTGAAAAGCAGCTAAATCCTACTAAAACTATAATGTAAATATCCCCAAAAGGTGTATAAAATATCCGCTCATCAATAGTCATTTACTATAAAAAAGAATATTAATTTAGATCAGTTCAAGATTTGATTTACTAATTTTTTGGTCAAATCGGTTTGTTTGGTCTAATTTTGACAAAAATAACACAATTTGATCGATTATATAGATTAAAATTTAATTATTAAAATTTTTACATAAAAATGTCTTTATGTGAGTGGCTCCCTTGTTTTTGAAAATTTTTGAAAATTAAAAAGAAAAATTCAAAAGGAAATTTCGAAATTCAAAAATTAAAAAGATGAGGTCAAAAGAGAGAGAAACAAGATAAGATAGGATTCGAAAATTTAAAGATTTTAAAATTCAAATTTGAAAGAAAGAAAGACTAATCAAACCACTAAACTTTTAAAATTTGAATTTAAAAGAAAGATAAGATAACAAAATTTTGAAATCAAAGAAAAAGATAAGATAAAAGATTTAAAGATCAATGAAAGATAAAAAAAAAGATAATGGTTAAAGAAAATTAAATGAAACAAAAAAGAACACTAAAAAGATACTAAGCTTAAAATTTAAAACTAAGATAAGAAAGAGAAATTTTTAAATGTTTCGAATTTTAAATTTTTTTTCAAAAAAATAAAAAGAAAGGACAAACATTAGACGGACACCAAACTTAAAATTTGAAATCAAATAAAAGACAATAACACAAAAATTTCAAACAACAAGGAAAGAAAACCAAGAACAATTTTTGAAGAATCCATGAAAAGAAAAATTAACAAAAACCAAAAGGATACCAAACTTAAGATTTAACACAAGACTCAAATAAAAGAAAAAAGATGACTAAAAATGAAATTTTTTTTGAAAAAGAAAATAAGGAACACAATTAAAAGAAAAACAGTAAAAAGTACCTGATCTAAAGAGCAAGACAACCGGTAGCTTGTAAATCTCGAACAATCCCTGGAAACGGCGCTAAAAACTTGGTGCATGAAATTGAACTCGCACAACTTCACTGGCAAGTGCTCGAGGTCGTCTAAGTAATACCTCAGGTGAGTGAGGGTCGATCCCACGAGGATTGTTGCATTGAGCAAGCAGTGATTATTCTGCAGATCTTAGTCAGGCGAATAGAAAGATAGTGGTTGTTGTTGAAGGCGCATAAAACAAAATAATAAAGAAAGTTATAAAGAATTAACGTGAAAATAATAATGAGAAATCAGTTAAGGCTTTGGAGGTGCTTTATCTTTCTGGATTAATACGTCTTACTGACTACTTCAACAATGAATGATTCGTTCTATGACAAAGCTGTAAGTGATTAACTCATGTCCTCTCATCAAGTTAATCTCCTCTAATTCATATCAAATGCCGTTGTCAATGGTCATTCAATATGATCGAGGATGAAGCCTGTGCAATTCACTCTCTTTTGTTGATCCTACTCAAAACGCCACAGACAAGGTCAGATCTTCCGGATCGGAGAATGAAGCTTAATGATTATAGCCTTAGCGCCACAAGAACCTCATCACCCATAACAAATTGGATTATATGCCATATATCCTCAATTAGCCTAGATGAATTATTAGTTCAGGTGATGTATTCTCAAGCTTTAGCTCAGTACTATCCGGGTCAAGACTCATAAGGAACTCATGTAGAAAAACGGACATACCCAATCTGATTTGGATGAAGAACGACAATACATCATAGAAAGGAATCAAACATATATTGAAATAGAAACAGTAATACTATTAATCCATAGGAATCAGCAGAGCTCCTAACCTTAACCTAGGAGGTTTAGTTGCTCATAATTTACAGAGAAAACTTAGATGTAAAGTATGATACAAGTTGATGCATAAACCTAAGTGATCTCCTCTATATATAGGAGATGTTAATCCTAAAAGATGTTAATTTAAAATTAAAAAGTACAAAGATAAGACTAGATAAGCTAAGGAGTGCTAAAATCTACTTTGGGCCCACTTTAGTCTTGTGCTCATCCAAGCCTAGCATTCAACTTGGAGAAATGGCGTTGAATGCCAGTTAAGGGTTGAATACGTGTTCCCTTGGTCCCTTAGTGGCATTGGACGCCAGTCTTGGGCGTTCAACGTTGGGCTTTGGTCCTTCTTCAGTATTGAACTCCAGATGTGGACGTTCAATGCCAGCTAGGGGTAGTGATCTGGACGATAAGTATAGACTATTATATATTTCTGGAATGCTCTAGAAGTTAGCTTTCCAACGATGTTGAGAACGCATCAATTGGACCTCTGTAGCTCAAGAAGTGATTGTTGGAATGCACGAAGATCAAGATCTGACAACATTTGCTAGCCTTTCTTCAGCTCTGAACAAGACTTTGCCAATCTTGCTAATTTGCCCAAAAATCACCTAAAAACATAAAAAAAAATACAAAAACTCAAAGTAGCATCTAAATATGAATTTTTGCACTAAAATCTACTAAAACTTAATAAATCTTAATAAATTATACTAAAAACACTATGAAAATGCAGTGAAAAAGCGTATAAGATATCTACTTATCATCTCTCAAAAAGTCCACTCAAAAAGGCAAAATACAATTATATATATATGGAGAATCTATATACATAAATATACACATAGAATAACCAAAATACAGTAATCCCAATCTTCACTTGCAGAATGAACTCCAGACGCTTACCGAGGTGCCTTTCGACCTTGGTAATCCCGAGACAAAGTCCATCGCAATTCCTTTTCACTTCCACTATGGAATCTCAAGTGGCTGTAGCATTCCCGATGTCCACACAAACGGCACCTCCTTCCGGGTTAACTTAGTCATCGGTAATGCAATTTGAGAAAATTCGTGAATGAACCTCCTATAGTATCCGGGTAATCCCAAAAAACTTCTAACTTCTGTTACTATTGTCAACCTCTCCCATTCCATCGCCGCCTCCACTTTCGAAGGATCCACCGCTATTCCACTTTTACTCACTATGTGGCCTAAGAACTTCACCTCTTCCTCATTTCAGAACTCACAGTTAGATAATTTTGCATATAATTTATGCTCTTTCAGGATGTGCAACACAATCCTCAAGTTCTCTTCATGTTCTTCTTCCGTCTCAGAGTAAACTAGAATGTCGTCTATGAATACCACCACGAATTTTTCCAAAAAGGGACGAAATACTCTGTTCATGTAATCCATGAACATAGCAGGTGCATTTGTAACACCCTAATTATCTTAAGCTATACCTCTAGCCGTAAAGCAAAGGTTCATCAAAGGTTACGATAATTCTAAAGCTTATACATAAATATATATAGAAAGAAATAATATTTCTAAAAGCCCGATGAAGAATTAAGCTAAAAAATAGAGTTTCAGAATCACAAATGTTCACACGAAGCTAAAGCGTAAGGTACAAGGTATAGATACAAGTGAATAGAAAATATATAGATATAAGAGTATAATAATCATAAAGAACTAGCTGCGGCCCGAGGAGTTTAAGCCGACTAGTATATACAAACATATAGATTTTTGAAAGTAAAATAGCTTATACAATATCTCTCTTATAGTAAGCCTCTCTAAGGCAAATATAAATA
The DNA here is from genome assembly GCA_003063285.2 of Arachis monticola. NCBI lineage: Eukaryota > Viridiplantae > Streptophyta > Magnoliopsida > Fabales > Fabaceae > Arachis > Arachis monticola. The sequence goes on along the minus strand of QBTX01002605.1, from coordinate 10,962 downwards.
CAAAAGTGAGAGAACAAATCAAAATAACCAAAATGATAACAAAATGGAATAAGGTCCTCCGCTCTGTCACCATCAAGCAACTCACCGAGGTGGGTTGCGACCTGCATTTGAAAAACAACAACAAAGTATAGAATGAGAACCGGAGGTTTTCAGTATGGTAACAGTTCCCAGTAATGTAAGATATAAGTATCCGAGATGCTAGAGGCAATCCTAGAGCTTCATAACCACATAAGATTCAACTTAAGGCATACTAAAACTTAAAATCATACTTCAAAAACCATAATGAAAAATAAGGGTAATCTAGCTTAAGAAATTTCTAGACTAATAATTCTCCGCTGTCCCACAACCTTCGCCAGCCTAACCGCCATGCGATCCCATCACCATCGCCTTCTGAACCTCCTCAATCCTAGTAGAAAACACAAGTAATATAAATGCAAGTAAAACACTAGTATAGCATGTATATCAAGAAGTTCAAGAAGCAATTAATCATGTTATACAATTTGAAAAGTAATTCAAGTCGGCAAAGCAAGTAAACAGATAGAAGATATACATGATGAATGCCTGTCCTATTTGGCTGTGATATCACATCATCGGTTCAATTGCCAACCCGACACATCTCCATGGAGATGTTGCCCTTCGATCTCAAATGGGAATCCCCGAGATATCGTGCCCCGAAACACGGTCCAGGATATAGTGCCTGCACACTCTAGTGATTCCAAAGGGATGCGAGCGGGATACTCTTGCCACGGACCTCACATCTCAACATAAACGAGACTAACCACCGCCCTTACGCCACCGCTGAGACTTCGACAAGTGTGATTAACCGCCGTCCTTACCAGGCGCATAGCGTCTCATCAATCTCATTATAAAATAATACATCAATGATTTCAAAAATCATTTTTTTCAGTACATCAGTATTCCATCATTCTACTCCGAGTCCTAGACTCTTCTCAACCATCTTCAATTCATAATTTCCACAACTTATTACAGTACTTCGCCATCTCACTCAATAATTACTTCCTTAGTACTCCAGAAACCTAAGCCTTCGTCTTCTAGATTCATATAAAATTCACCTATTTAAGTCACTAATTCTCCTCTATTAGTTATTAGGCCTAACTACAAGATATTACTCTTAAACTGCAATTTAAGGAAGTTTGGAAAGTTGGAGAACCTTTGAAAACAGAGAAAAATCACGTTTCAATAAAACAGGAGTCTCGCATTCGCAAGCCCCTGCCTCGAGTACGCATGCTGTTAAAAAAAGGGTGGTCGCGTATGCAACCCCTTGCTCACGTACGCTGGCGCGCGAAATTGTGATCCCTGGTAATGGCTCCAAAAACTTGGAGCTAGTCTTAATTCATAATTTGTCACAACTTCGATACAACTCTTCTATTTTTATTTCAAATCAATTAATTTCTAAAAAAAAGTTTTTTTTTTTTTTTTTTTTTTTTTTCTTTTTTTTTCCCATTACCATTGATGGCACCTTATACCTTGGAGATCCTGCTTAGAAAAGAAAAGGAAAAAAGACAAAAGCTTCCACCCGGCCTTCTGAGTCATTTGGGAGATGGAAGATGTCACTCTCCCAAATAGCCCATCAAAAGACCCACTTCCTAATTGATGTTTGTGGGCGAAGAAGAAAGGTGATCCCGGAGGTCCCCTTTCAAACATCAAGAAAAAATGAGTATCCGGAAGTCCGACATTGAAGTATCCATTAGAAAAGAGGTTTGGGACAGGGAAGTTCTATACAAACCTATCCAAGACAGGTGCAGAGATTTCTAGATGGTTTTCAGAGTTCCTATGCTAATGGTATGGATTCACTAGGAACATAGATCAAAGAGTAAGAACCGCCGAACCCCAAGAGATTATCCTCACGTCATGGTTCATGAGATAATACTAGATTTTTTAGTCCAGTAAAGAATGGTGAGGTTGGCGTTCAACTTGCCAATTTATAGGGAAGAGAACGCACTGCCCGCTGACACCAAGGAGAAGTCAACTTTGGATCAAAAGGTTGGCCGCAAGGTCCTCCATGGGACACATATGTGTTTAAGGAGTTCAATGGAAGATTGACTCAAAAGGCAAACTAGTTCAACTGAGAAGACTAAACCTTAAGCCTGTAGCCTAAGAGGAAATGGTTGGAACCTTCAATTTCAATCGGCTCATTTAATTCCCAACTAGGACACTCCGTCTAAGTACTATAACTGTGGATCGGGCTACCATGATCCATAGCATCATGATTAAGAGAGAAGGGTGGAGGTGTTCAATGCGAGAATTATACATCAGAACTCTACAAGGTGGCTGGCAAATCCTCCACTTTGGCAAGGATAGCCTTCCCTCACGTTTCATCTTGCCCGATCTAGTGCAACTTCAGCTGCGGATTTGACAATAGGGGAGATATCTCATTGATGAGAAAACGCGATTTCTAAGAATAAGGATGGAGCAAGCACGAGAGCCCATTCATGGATCTCACGAGACGCATGAAGCTCATCACCGCAAGAAATCCTCGAGATGCCTCAAGGGATTGCAACTTTCCTCCATCGAAGAACTTTTGGGAGCAAATCAATACCTCCCTAGGAGAACTGAGTTCCAACAATGGACAACTAAGGGTGGAAGACTCCAGATGCACGTATCAGCTGAATCAATCCTCTCATGAAATTAGAGAAGATCAAAGAGCTATGAGGGGGAGCAACAAAGACAAGGAAGGAAGACTAGGAAGATGCTTCAAGGACTCATTGGTTTCCTCAAGGAAGAAAACGCCGACCTCTATCACTAAAGGTGGAATTCGATTCCTTGTTCTCAAATTTTTTCTCTGTTTCTTCATTTTCTTTATGTTAGGTGCTTTATCTATGTTGTGTCTTTATTACAGTGAATTCATTAGTAATAATATCTAAGGTGGTGTCTATGCTTTAAAGTAGTGAATATGAATCCATCACCGATCTCTTAAAATGAAAATAGTTTTAAAATTCAAAAGAAAACAAGAAGTTACTAGTTTCGAATTTAATCCTTGAACTTAGTTTAGATTATGAATTGATGGTGGTTGACAGTATCACTTCTTGTTTTTCTTCTGAAAATGAATGCCTTAAACAGAGCATATGTCTTTTGAAGTTGTTTAGTTTAAGATGTTTTAACATATGTTTGGCTCTTGGGGAATAGAAAAATGATGATTTTTTTTCTTGTTTTATTTGATAATTTTGAAAAGTTCATACAAAATGATCAGTTGAAAGCAAGAAAAGCAGTGAATACAAAAGCTTGCAAAAAAGAAAACTGGCGAAAAAAAAATAGAAAAGAAAAAAAAGTAAGAGAAAAAGCCAAGAGCTCCTTAAAACCAAAAAGACATTAAGCGAAAAAGCCCAGTAACGCCTTAAAACCAAAAGGCAAGGGTAATAAAAGGATCCCAAGGGCCTTGAGCATCAGTGGATGGAGGGCCTAAAGGAATAGAATCATGGCCTAAGCGGCTAAAACCAAGCTGTCCCTAACATAGTGCTTGTGGGTTGAAGGTGTCAAGTGAAATACTTGAGACTGAGCGGTTTAATTGTCAAGGTCCAAAAGCAAAAAAAAGAAAAAAAAAAAAAATAAAAAAAAAAAAGAGGTGTGCTTAAGAACCCTGGGGACCTCTAATTGGGTTGCGACTTTCAAAGCTAAGTCACAAATTGAAAGTTTCATCCAGTTATGTGTTCGTGGCATTTTATGATATTCCGGTGGTAATACTGGAAAGCAAAAAGGTGCTTTTAGGGGGGCCCCACCCGCCCATCGGCTAGACTCATAAAAGTACATGTGTTCAAGAATCAATCCATTACTGAACTATCGAACAATACAAGTTAACACTATCTAACTTCTGAGTTCCTATGGATCCTAATCATTCTGAACTTCATGGATAAAGTTGGAAGATGCCAAACCTATTCAAGAAGGGCAAAAAGCTGCAAGTCCCGCTCATCTGATTGGAGCTATGTTTCATTGATAGTTTGGAATTTAATAGTATAACAATTTCTCTATCTTTTATCGTCTATTTGAGATTTTCAGTTGCTTCGGGCCAAGCAACAATTTAAAGTTTGGTGTTGGTGATTGGAGCGGATAATTTCTACACTTTTTTGGCATTATTTTTTAGTATGTTTTTAAGTGGATCTAGTTACTTTTTAAGGATGTTTTTATTAGTATTTTTATGATTAATTCACATTTCTGGACTTTACTATGAAGTTTGTGTATTTTGTCTTGTTTCCAGGTATTTTCTGGCTGAAATCGAGGGAGCTTGAAGCAAAAAAATCAGATTCAGAGGTTGAGAAGGGACTACTGATGATTGTTGGAGTTCTGACCTCGGGACCCTGCATCAAAGTAGATTTTCTGGAGCTTACTATCTCAAAATGGCTCGCTTTTGATTCCAATGCGTTGGAAAGTAGACACTAATTCCAGTAGCTTTCCCCAGCAATATTAATGAGTCATACTTTGCCGTAATTTTAAGATCAATAGCCAAATAGGGCGTTGAATCTGTTTATCAGTTCTACGCTCTAGAGGTCTGGAGTTAAAAACGCCAAGAAAACACGTCACGAACGCTAAGAAGTTTGAACACAGCACAAAAACGAAGACCGTTACCACTTGGCGTTCCACTCCAAAAAGAAGCCCCTCTGCACAGTGTAACTTTCAACTCAGCCCAAGCACAACCAATTGGGCCCCCGGAAGTGGATTTAAGCATCACTCAATTACTTACTTCTGTATACCCTAGGGTAAACATAGTTTAGTATAAATAGGACGTTTTAATATTGTATTAGAACTAGTCATTCGGGCACGTTTCCTAGTTCTTAGATGATTAATTTGGGCTTGGCCATTTCAGCCATGCCTCTAAACCTTCATACTTTATGTATTTTTAAATAACAATAACGGGTAGGAGTTTCTGCACGTCCACTAGGAATTGAGGTGTGGAGCTCTACTGTTCTCTACATGATTTAATAGCAAAGTACTGACTACTGTTTTTTATTGTTCAATTATACGTATATTCCTGGCTTCTAAGATATTCCATTCGCACCCAAGAACATGATGAACTGTGGATGATTATGTTGATGTATTCATCATTCTCAATATCAATATTCTCTGACCTTATACGAACGGGTGCTTGACAAACACTTCCGTTCTACAATGCAAACAAGCTAGAATGAGTATCTCTTAGATATCTAATACAGAGGACGGAGTCTAAGATATTAGAATCTTTTGGTATAAGTTAGAAACCCATGGATGCCATTCATAAGGATCCGGAAAATCTAAATTTGTCCTGTGGTATTCCGAGTAGGGATCTGGGAAGGGGATGGCTGTGACGAACTTCAAACTCCGGGTGCTAGGGCGTTAGTGAGGAGGACGCAACAAGGAGGGTGACCCCTATTTCCAGAGGATCAATCGAAGAACCTCCAGATGATTAGCCGTGCCGTGACAGAGCATATTGGAACCATTTATCAAGAGAGGATGGGAATGTAGCACCCTTCGACTAGAACGGTGATGCCATTAACAGAAAGCCTTGCCATGGAAAGGAAGTAGGAACTGGTTGGGATTGAAGAGCACAGCAGGAAAGGCAGAGGTTCAGAGAACGAAAGCACTCTCATCATATGCTATCTGAAATAATCTCACCAATGAATTTACTAAGCCTAATTTCGATCTTTATTTTCTGTTTACTCTTATTATTATGCATTTGGAAAACTCCACTAACCATTTGAATCCGCCTGATGAGATTACAAGGTGACCATCAGCTATGCTTCAAGCCGACAATCTCCGTGGGATCGACCCTTACTCACTGTAAGGTTTTTTTATTTGGGGACTGACCAGGCACTTGCTGGTTAGTTGTATCGAAATGTGAAGTTGTGGACAAATTATGAATTAAGACTAGCTCCAAGTTTTTGGAAGACCATTACAGGGATCACATTTTCGTCACCAGCGTGAGTAGCAAGGGGTTGCGCAATACGCGACCACCTTTTTTTAACAGCATGCGTACTCGAGGCAGGGGCTTGCGAATGCGAGGACTTCCTGTTTTATTGAAACAAGTGATTTTTTCTAGTTTGTTCCAAGGTTCTCCAACTTGTCCGAAACTATTCCTTAAATTGCAGTTTAAGAGTAATATCTATGTTAGTATAGGCCTAATAACTAATAGTAGTGAGAATTTTGCTTAAATAGAGTGAATTTTATATGAATCTAGAAGACGAGGCTTAGGTTTCTGAAGTACTAAGGGAAGTAATTATTTGAGTGAGATGGCGAAGTACTGTAATAGAGTTGTGGAAATTTATGAATTTGGAAGATGGGATTGGAAGAGTCTACGGAACATCGGAATGTAGAATGGATGACATAACTGATGTACTAAGAAAAAAATGATTTTTATGAAATCATTAGGATTGTATAATATTTATAATTGAAGATATTGATGATTTATGCGTTGGCCTGGTTAAGGACGTGGTCGGTTTACAGCTTGTCACAGTCTCAGATGGTGTGTCGAACCTGAGGCAGGTGTGGTTCGTCCTCGTTGCGTTGAATGTGAGGTCTTGGGCAAGAGTATCCCGTTGCATCCCTTTGGAATCACTAGATGTGCAGGCACTATATTCTGGACACGTGTTTCGGGCACGATATCTCGGGGAGGGATTTGCATATTATGATTCGAGAGGACAAGCGACTTCTCATTGAGAATGTGTCAGAAGGTTGGCATTGACCATCCGATGATGTGGATATCACAAGTGTTCCAAATAGGACAGGCATTCATATGATAGTCTTCTATTCGTTTACTTTGCTTTGCCGGACTTGAATTACTTATTCAAATTGTATTAACATTGGATTAATGCTTCTTGACTTCTTGATATACATGCTATACTAGTGTTTTACTTTGCATGTATCTATTACTGTGTTTTTACTAGAGTGTTGAGGAGGATTCGGGAGGCGATGGTGATGGGATCGCATCGGCGGTTAGGCTGGGAAGGGTTGTGGGACAAGGCGGAGAATTATTAGTCTAGAAATTTCTTAAGCTAGATTACCTTATTTTTCATTATGGTTTTGATTATGATTTTTAAGTTTTTAGTATGCCTTAAGTTGAATTTCTTATTGTGGGATATGAAGCCTAGGATTGCCTTAGCATCTCGGTATACTTATATCTTACATTACTGGGAACTTGTTACCATACTAAGCTAACCTACCCTGTTCTCATTCTATCCGTTTGTTGTTTCTGTTTGTTTTTCAAATGCAGGTCGCACCCCTCCGGTGAGTTGCTTGATGGCTGACAGATCGCGGCGAGGACCCTTATTTCCATTTTTTATTTTTGGTTATTTTTTGTGTTTTCAGCACTATCACTTTTGTATTTTATATTTGCTTAGAGAGGCCTTACTAAAGAGGAGATATTGTATAAGCTAATTTTACTTTTCAAAAAATCTTATGTTTGTATATACTAGTCGGCTTAAACTCCTCGGGGCCGAGGCTAAGTCTTTTATGGATTTATTATATCTTATATCTATATATTTTTCTATTGCACTGTATCTTGACATCCTTTGGTACCTTACGCTTTAGGCTTCGTGTGTGAAACATTTGTGATTTCTGAACACTCTAATTTATTGTCTTAGATTCATTCTCGATCGGGCTTTTAGAAAATATCTTATTTTTCTATATTATATTTTTAATGTTAGATTTTGTAATCCTTTTTTTTTTTTTTTTTTTGTATTTTTGCTTTACGGCTTAGAGGGTATAGCTTAAGAATAATTTAGGGTGTTACAATGCACCTGCTAATGTTCATGGATTAATATTGAACAGAGTATTTCGTCCCTTTTTGGAAAAATTCAGTGGTGGTTTTCTAATAGACGCACATTCTAGTATTACTCTGAGGGTAACCGGAGAAGAAGAACTGAAGAGAAATTGAGCGAGTTGTGTTGCAACATCCTAGAAAGAGCATAAATTATATTGCAAAATTATCATAATGTGAGTTTCTGAAATGAGGAAGCTAAGGGTGAAGTTCTTAGGCCACATAGTGAGTAAAAGTGGATAATAGCGGTGTGATCCTTCAAAGTGGAAGGCGGCGATGGATATGGGAAGGTTTTGACAACTAGTAACGAGAAGTTAGAAGTTTTTTGGGATTACCCGGATACTATAGGAGGTTCATTCACGAAGTTTTCACAAATTGCATTACTGTGACGATGGACTAAGTTAACCGCAGGAGTAGGAGGTTGCCGTTGTGTGGACATCTGGGATAGTCTACAAGCCTTTGAGATTCTCAAGGGATAGTGGAAAAGGAATTTGCGAATGGACTTGTGTCGGGTGCATTACCAAAAGTCGAGAAGGCACCTCGGTAAGCGTCTGGAGTTCATTCTGCAAGTGAAGATTGGGATTACTTGTGTATTGAGTATATTTATGTGTATATTTATTATATAGGATTCTCACATATTATTTATTGTATTTTTGTCCTTTTTGAGGCTAATGGTCAACATGATAATAAATTCAACAGCTCGCTTATTTTATTTGTTTTTTATGTTGTTTTAGTATAATTTATTTAAGATTTTATTAAGTTTTAGGTAGATTTTAGTGTATGCCAAAAATCATATTAGATGGCTACTTTGACTTGAGTTTTTGTATTTTTTTTTCATTGTTTTAGGTGATTTGTTTTGGGCCAAATTAGCAAAGATTGGCAAAGTCTTGTTCAAGACTTGGCAGAAGAAAATGGCTAGCAAATGTTGTCAGATCTTGATCTTCGTTCGCATGTACGCACTGTACAACCCTAATTCTTGCGATTCTGCATACGTATCTATGTATACAAATGCTACAGAGGTCGCCAATTGATGCGTTCCTCAAACATCGTTGAAAGCTGAAACTCTGAGATGCTTTCCAGGATCAATATTTATAGTCTAACTTATCGTACCAGATCACTCTACCCCTAGCTGGCATTGACAGTTCCACATCTGGAGTTCAATACTGAAGAACGGACCAGACCAGGTGCATGCTAGACGCCCAAGTGACTGGGATCCAAGTGCCAAGACCATATTGAGGGGGTATCATATAGGGAACACGTATTCAACCCTTTAACTGGCATTCAACGTCCATTCTCCAAGTTGAATGCTAGGCTTGGATAGACAAGACTAAAGTTGGGCCCAAAGTAGATTTTTAGCACATCCTTAGCTATCTAGTCTATCTTTGGTTTTTTATTTTAAATTAACATCTTTTAGGAGTTAACATCTCCCTATATATAGAGGAGATCAGCTATAAGGATTTATTGCTCAACTTGTATCAATACTTTACATATCTAAGTTTCTCTGTAAATTATGAGCAAATTAAACCTTCCGTAGTAGTTTTAGAGGTTATGAGCTCGCTGATTCCTATGGATACTAAATAGTATTACTGTTTCTATTTTCAATATAAAATATGTTGATTCTTTTCTATGATTGTATTTGGTCGTTCTTACCAACCAATCAGATTGGGTATGTCCCGTTTTCTACATGAGTTCCTCTTATGAGTCTTCGACCGGAATAGTACTTTGAGCTATAGCTTGAGAAATGCATCACTGATCATAATGTCATCTAGGCTAATGAGGATACCTGACGCCGGACCGTATGGCATTATAATCCACATTCTGTTCATGGGTGATGTAGGTTCTTGTGGGCTCGCTAAGGACTTAGAATTCATAAGCTATCATTTTTCGATCCGGAAGATCTGACTTTGTCTGTGGCGTTTTTGAAGTGTAGGGGTGCAATCAACAAAGAGATGGTGAATTGCAAATCAGGCTGCATTCCTCGAATCATTGATTGACATGACCCATTTGGCACAACTGGCATTTGTAGATAGAATTAGAGGAGATTCAATTTTGAGCAGGACATATGAGTTAATCATACTTACAGCTGTTTGCCATATAGAAGAATTATTCTGTTGTTGAAGTTTAAGTCATGTAGCCACTCGTATGAATCAGAAGATAAAGAACCTCGCAAGCTTACACTCGTGATTTCTCATCTGATTATCTTTTCCAACGTGTAATCTCGTTTAAACTTTATCTTTTATTATTTTTGTTTTATGCGGCCTTCAACAACACCACTATCTTTTCTATTTATGCGCGGCTGACTAAGATACGTGCAAGAATAATCACTGCTGGCTCAATGGCAACAATCCTTCGGTGGAAGTCAACGACCCTCACTCCTGGGTATTTTACTTAGACGACCTCCCTGAGCACCTTGCCAGTGAAGTTGTGTGAGGTGTTCAAGTTTTCAATGCACGCGTTTTTTAGCGGCAGTTTCCAGTGATTGGTTCGAATGATTATCACTACCGGTTGTCTTGTCTTTAGAATTTCGAAGGTACTTTTTACTGTTTTTTTTTCTTTTAATTTGTGTTCCTTATTTCTTTTTCCCAAAAGAAAATTATTTTTTCATTTTTAGTCATCTTTTTTTTTTATTTTGAGTTTTTTTTTTTTTTTTTTTTTTTTTTTTTTTTTTTGGTTTTGTTAATTTTTTTTCATGATTTCAAATGTTTTCTTCGGTTTTCTTTCCTCTGTTGTTTGGAAATTTTTTGTGTTAATTAGGTCCTTTTATTTTGATTTCAAATTTAAGTTTGGTGTCCGTCTAATGTTTCGTCCCTTTCCTTTTTATTATTTTTGAAAAAAATTTAAATTGAAACATTTATAAAATTTCTCTTTCTTATCTTAGTTTTAAATTTTCAGCTTAGTATCTTTTTGTTCTTTTTTGGTTTCATGTTAATTTCTTAAACCATTATCCTTTTTTTCTTTCATTGATCTTTAAAAAATTCTTTTATCTTATCTTTTTCTTTTTTTTTTTTTTTTTTTTTTTTTTTTTTTTTTATTTCCTTTAAATTCAAATTTAAAAGTTTAGTGGTTTGATTAGTCTTTCTTTCTTCTCTTTCAAAATTTGAATTTTAAATCTTTCAAAATTTTCCGAATCCTATCTTATCTTGTTTTCTCTCTTATTTCTTTTTATAATTAAAAAATCTTTTTTAATTTTGAATTTCGAATTCTTTGAATTTTTTGTG
>QBTX01002604.1:0-17440 GCA_003063285.2 Arachis monticola | reverse complement strand
TTATCTTTTGCTTTAGATTCAGGAATATTTTATTTTTGTTGGTTTTAGAGTCCTTTTATTGAGTTTAGTTTTTTATATTTTAAGTTTGGTGTACAATTGCATGCTTTTATTTTCTTTTATTTTCGAAATTTTTTTTTTTTTTTGTTTGTTTTGATTTTGTTAAAAAAAAAAAAGTCTAAGTTTGGTTCTTCTTTTGTGTTTTCCTTTAATTTTTCGAAAATTTTGAAAAAAAAAACTCTAAAAATTTTAAGTTTGGTGTGGTTTTTGTGCTTTATTTACTTAAAAATTTTTTCAAAAATTTTTCTTGGTGTTCATTCTTGATCTTCAAGTTGTCTTTGGTGTTCATCTTGACATGTCAAAGTTTTCTTGTTTGTTCTCTGTTTTAAAATGAAAAATTAAAAAAATTTAGTGTCATTTTTTTGTTTTTCTCTTTCTGCATTAAAAATTTCAAAATCAAGAAAATCCTTCCTTATTTTACTCATTAAATTGTCGAAATTTGCCATTAATTTAGTCAAAAGATTTTCAAAATCATTATCTTTTTTTTAGTCAAGTCAATATTCTAATTTCAAAAATTGAATCTTTATCAAATCTTTTCAAAAAGCAAATCTTTTAATTTCTTCAATCATATCTTTTTCAATCATATTCTTTTTTTTAATGCCAATCATATCTTCTCAATCATATCTTTTCAAAATAATTCTCAATCATATCTTTCTTTCTTAGCTTTGCAATCATAACTTCTAAATCATATCTTTTTCAAAATTAATTTTTAAATTATCTTTTTAATTGCTATTTCAAAAATTCTTTTTAATGAATTAATTAATTTAGTTTTCAATTTTAAAAAAAAAAAAAAAAATTTTATTTTACTTTTTGGTTTTCGAAAATTTATTTTATTTCCATTTATTTACTTATTATTTTCAGAAGTTACTTTTAAAACAAAATATAATTCTATCAATCTCCCTTCTCCATCATGGACAATTAAGTGGAAAGTGAACAGTCTAGAAGGACTCTGGAGTCCTATGCTAACCCATTACAGCTGGCATATGGAAGTAGCATCTGTATACCTACCCATCAAAGCAAGCAACTTTGAGCTTAAATCCTCAGCTCATTTTCATGGTGCAGCAAAATTACAGGCATTCCGGTTCTTCCACAAGAAGAACTACTGAGTTTCTGGCACAGTTCTTACAAATTGCTTGACACAGTACGTGATAAAGAAGTGGATCAGGCATTGTCTACAGATTATACTGTTTCCATTTGCTGTAAAAAAGATCAAGCTAAGAGGTGGTTAAATAACCAACCCACAGCAAGCATAAAACATGGAGACAAGTATCAGACAATTCTTGAATCAATTTTACCCTCCAAAAAGGGTGACATAGCTAAGGCTGGACATCCAAGGCTTAAACAAGAGGATCATGAATCCCTTTTATAATGTCTGGAAAGAGTACAGAGGGATTGCTAAGAAAAATGGCCCTCTGAAAATGTTTAAGAGTGGGTACAGTATAGACATCTCTACTATGGGCTACAGAAAAAGCTCAGATGTCCCTAGACCACTCAGCTTGGTGATCTATACACATGAGATAAGACAAATTGAAGAGGCTAAAGAACTCATAGATATAGTCTAGAAATCAACATCTGTACTCCAACAGTGAGTCCTCCATAAAAGAAAGCTATGGGCAGTAACTATGATCCTAACCTCAAGAACGAGATTGTTGAAAACATAATCCAGCAATTACTCCTTATGACAAGAACAAGTTAGCAAAATCAAAGAGATGCTCCAAGACACTAAAAAATGCAACCAAAATATTGAACACAATTGAATCAGCAAGACAGCAGCTATCTAAACAGCATATACAGAAAATGCCAAACTGTCCAACTAGGAGCGGGAAAACATGATAACTACAGCTCAAAGTAGCAAAAAGAAGAGAAAGGAAAAAAATGGACAGAGGATGACCAAACCATACCCAAGATTCCTCTGAGGACATCAGAGCCCAGAGAGGAATATAAATCTGGCGTTTTAAACGCCAGAATAAAGGGGGAAAAGCCTGGCGTTTAAACGCCCATTCCATGCCAGTTCTGTGCTGTTCAGAGGAGAGATCAGACACCTGCAAGTGCTGATGTAACCCTCCTAACAAGGCTTCTCAACCACTATCTGTAGGGAATAAAACCTATCAGCAACTTAAGTGAAGGAATATAATAGCCAAGATGCCTTATCTCAAAAGCTCCGCCAAGCGGAACAGGATAAACAATTTACCCAACTTTGCAGACTATCTCAAGACTCTTGAAAATAAAGATTCCTTTTGCAAGGCACTTGAGCAAAATACCTTCTTATGCAAGTTCAGAAAGAGATCTTAAGTCATAAAATGGGATGGAAGAGAAACTAAAAAAAAGTGTTTCTCACTGAAGAATGCGACGTGCCAGTCATTCTTGAAGAAGCTTACGAGAGTAACGCTGATACCCCGCCTCAGGGAGCTTTGTCTGATTACCATGCACAAGAAATAGAAGGCGGTTATGCTTTACAATTAGACTAGCATACTACTATAGAAGCATATGCTGGCCAAGCAGTTCAAAGTCAAGAACTGAGTGCGAAATCTAAAAAAACATATCTCTAGAGATCAACCCCCCACTATCACATCAGAAAGCTGCTGCCTTGACTGAAGCAAGGATAGCCCAAACGCAATAAAAACCGACTGCACACTCTCCAGAAATCCCTCTGTCTAGTGCAAACCATGTCTCAGCTAGAGTTGCCGAACGTACGAAATTATAAATATTATTCCCGATCAGGCCCGATCAATCGAAACGAGGCGACATGATATAAAGTAGTGGTTCAGAAGGATAGCTGGGCGGCCATTTTGTCCAACAACTTCTCCCCAAACCCTTGACTTATGCTCTAATTACCTGTGGTGAGTCTTCAACCGACTAAAAACATAGCGAGAAATGTAGTGTACAATGAGAGTGGCAACTCTGAACTCTCTAGGCCGAACAAGCGTTACAGCTCGAGCGAATCTTGGTCTGGCAATCGTATCAACCCAGAAACAGGGATAAAGAACTTCTCTGGCGTTCTTATTACGCCTCATTCCATCTCTCTATGAGCTGTCTCACAACCAGCGCTGCAGTGCGAGAGCCGGTGAGATGGCTGACTGATCAAGGTACAACACAATGGTAGTGAACTTGAGTAGCGAAGTTGAAATGTAGCAGTCACAACCTACTCTTAGACAAAGAAAGCGCATTCTCCAAGGAGACCCACATCTGTACTAAAGGCCAATGAATTAAACAAATACCATACTAGAGCAGCAACTTAAGGATATTTAATGGTTGAGCATACTCAATCATAGAGAAGCCTCAAAATGCAATCTATGATACTCCTACAAGTACATTAACATTCAGTAGCACAGTCACGAGGAACCATCTAGAAAAGTAAGCAATTTGACTGTCTCCGCAGCTTGCAGATTATCTCAGGACTCTTGAAATAAAGATTTCTATTTCGCAGAAGCCTCACTCTTGAGGCAAATGACCACCGTAGCTGATATAAGTGCCTTAAGGAATTCGAAATCGTCTAGAATACTAATTATCATCTCAGGAAGGATTGGAGGGAAAAACAGGGAAGTAAAAGATTGCTCTCTCATCAAACCCGCAGAGACTCAAGACTCTGCCAGCTACAATCACACATTCCGATGCAACAATGAACTTAATACACTGCAGATTATACGTGCTTAGAGGAAGACCCCGGAAGCTTTATGATACCATACACATTAGAAGGTACTTGCCTACCAAGCAAGCTCTATGTGATCTTGGCGCAAGCATCAACCTAATACCTTCGCCATCTACTATCCCAATCATTAGAGCTTCTTGACTTTTAGAAACTAATTACAATGTTCAGGGAACCCAACGACCCTGAATATGTCTTTAGCCCAACATTCTGACATGTCATGGTCGTGCCTCCGATATAGGAACACACACCACCAAAGTTATCAGAGGCTCGTTGGTGGTATGTTGCCAAATAAGTTGATACTTGAAATTGTCAGGCGATTTGGCCATTTCCTAGTTCCCACTCGACACTTAGCTATGTAGATGCATGGGCAACTGACATGATACAATGTGATAGTTGAGCCACAGAAGGTGTAGAGCTTACTACGCCCAAGTTCTAGGAAGTACCTTTACATACGCAACAAGCGCTAGCGGTACGAGCCTAACTATCCAGCCATGAATATGGGACGTCCAAGAAAGGAGAGGAAGGTAACCCTGAGAGTCAATTTATGAGTTTAAGTTGAATGGTGTCAAAGCTATGCAGCATCCAGACACCCAAAATGATTGCGTGAGCATTGATATTATTGACTCTCTGGTAAAAGATGTCAATATGACTAAGAGTCTTGAATCGAAACTAGAGAATTATCTTTAAAGATACTCAGCCTTATCTGGAGGAACTAGAGATAATAATTAGAACCTCTGAAAATTCCTTCAGGAAGAGGAAAAACATCCTAAACCCCGAGTCCTCGCAAAAGAACCAGTATACCACGTCAACTCCACATGTATATATCGCTAGTATGTCTGCTGAGAGATTATTGTAAATCATCTATTTCTCTCACTGTTTAATCTATACAGCTGATAGGTTCTACCCTCTTGGACCACCGAGGAAAGTGAGCGCGCATAGTACCTAACAATTCTAATAGTGGCTCTCCAATACAGAGGGAAGGCGAATGCACAGATCCAGTAGATAACATAAGATTCAACTATGGGATGGAGAGATACCCGGTCCAATCCAATGATGCGGAAATCATATGAACAGTTATACAAAGAAGGAATGGGGCGTGATGCGTGGGAGTTGGACGGTGAGCAGAAAGCTCAAATATCATGTCAGCCAGAAAGGTATCAAGCTTCGGCTTTACCATTGCATAGGACCAGGATGGCTAGAGGGAGGCAACAGCAGAACAGCCCCAGCAAGATGGTTAATATTACTGTTCTGCTTTTGAGTGACGTGCTTTAGTTCAGGTATCAATCCATATGCAGTGGCTGGCTCGAAGCCCAACACAGAAAAAAGAACCACACCACGCACTTCACCATGTCCCCTTACTGTATCCCTATTGGAGTAAGTGTTAGTGCATCGCTTACAAGAAGCCCAGTGGAGAAGGATGCCTTCAAATTGGCCTTACGGTGGCAACGGCTTGCAACCTTCCTGTGATAGCCCTCCCTTATCTATGAAAGAGAGCAATGCTCCTTCTAGGTGTTTTGCTATATGATATGGGAGGAAAAAAGAGTCTTACTCTTAAAGTGTAACTAGTATGGCTCTCGGAAATGAGTTAATCTCGTATTCTCTTTAATATTCCGTACCTCTGTGGAGGTATCTCAGTTCCCAGCTTGTCCATGTCATTGTGTACCCCCTCAATAGAAGTTGTTGGCCCAGCCAACTTGTAGCGTTTTTTAGAAAATATCATAATGAAAAACACAATGAAGAAGAGTGCATCGCATTACCTACCTAGTTTAAAATAATCAGGTGGATTAAAGAAAATGTCACTTCATGGTGGAGCTGGGAGCCGGTGTAGAGTAAATTGATAATATCAGTCAGCGTTTCAAAGTACAGGCAGCCCTAAACCTAATGTATACAAACAATCAATGGGGAATTCTGTGTATTTATGCGCTAAGGAATTACAAGTATGACCAGTAAATGCAATTTAGAAAAGACCCTATCAATTAGAGTCCCTAAGAAAAAATAATCTATCTGGCCCCTCCCTGGCACCTGCCAAATGTAAATGGTGCGAAATAATCAGTGTACAGCGTTTTTTGAGAATCCATGCAAAAAATGATTTCTATTGTCAGGAGTGTTCACTAAAAGGGATTTTTCATTCCCAGGCTCAAAAAGGAGAGATTTGGTCGCCAAAAAACCCAGTCAATTCTCACAGCACGCAACCTCATCTCTGGTAGCTGCGGGACACGGCCATTTGGTGTAGTATTTTGGACACACTTGTGACAGATGTGCGGATGCCATTGTCATGGTCCCTGGTTGCGAAATGCCACCTGCCAATTCGACATGTGTCCAAGCAGTAATTGGGCAGTGTCCACTCCTCCTATTTTCTCCTGATTATGGTGGAGAACAATTTACCTTTATGTGCGATGCCTTTCCATGATGTGCAACCTATTTCTGAGGTGATTCGCTAGAGAACTCACTCAGCTTCTACCTGGAGTTCCGATTGACATACCAATTGCGTTACGCTACTTGTTTATTAGAGCGCAGTGACCAGTAGTCGCAAAAGAAGACAAAATCTTAGTGTGTGTAAACTGGGAAGATAAGAACAGTTTTCACTTTTATGGTGAACTGCAGGAGGAGTTTATTATGTACCCCTTAAAGGCTCTACCAATATGTTCAGCGCCAACAAGATACAATAGAGGATGGATCAACTGTATCAGGTATACGTGAGACGGATAAGATTGCTAAAAAAATTGTAACCGACACACAGACCCTGTACATAATTTACTATCAAAACCACAGGCCAAAAATGCAGAAAGAGAGCTTTTTGGGCTTAACTTTCAGTGTGTCTTTTTAGGCAGGTTGATTGATCAAAAAATTTAGAATTTTCTCGTAAGCAATTTCAGCTCACGTAATCCATACTAAGAGGTGAATAATTTGTGCTATCGTGCTTATGACTAGCCATTTACCTTGATTCTCGATTACTAGGCTTGCTTCTCTATAGATCAGGCGTTTGAGACTCTAACTCAAACAAAAGCGCAAGAGAGAATTTGGTCAACGCACCCATCATACTCAAGCCCAGACTCACTAAGATTGGGGCGCATCCATGATACTGCGTTACCTGCAAGAGTATTTTGAACTCATTATGTATGAAAATATAAGTGTAGTCAGGAGAATTGAAAGGGAAGTGAAGAGAACCACCGGATGTCATGTGGCTGTGCTCACATTCGCTGGGACAAAGCATGACAACCTTCTGCACGTTATTTACTATTCCAGTCATGTTGTCTTAACCGAGTGATTGCATAAGGAGACCAGAGAATCAGCTAAGCAGCGAACCAGGAGCGGTAAAACGCCACCCTCCTACTGGAGATGCTTCTTAGCTTACAAGTAGCTTTACGCCCCATTGAACCAATTTGCGTTTGAGATCTATTAGATTTGCAAGAAAGATCATACATTATGGTCGACTTAGTTTCTAAGCAGACTGAAGCCACCATTGATCGTGCCTGCTATAGCAAAGACTAGAAATAGGGAACATGACTCAGCCAAATTAGTGCTAAGATCAAAGAACCCTTCATACTCATCAGTCAATACAGAGTAAAATGAGTAGGATGATCTGCTTCCCCCATCGCTAGATTGTCTATATGAACTCTTATTAAAGAGTTAATAAAGAGACCCAGAAAAGGAGGTGTGATGAGGAGGAAAAACCAAGTAGCAAGTGCAATCGGTCCGTCACAACCAAACTCTAAGTCCTCGAATAGAACCAGTAGAAGGAGCGTGTCGTTCACCAGTGAGCCCCGTTCCTCTACTTGAAAATTCCTTCTCGTAAAATAGCTTTCCGGATGAGCAACCTTTTGCCATCCAGGAACATGTAGTGGCCGGCATGCGCATTTGCGAGACATAGAGGCAAACTACCACGGCTAGTGAGATTTACTATTACTCACCAAAAAGAAGGCTATCAGTACATGTGTAAAGAACGAAGACAAAACAGAGCTTATATTTGATCGAGTGCATGCCAAAACCCAAAGTACTATCTCTTTTGGGTATTAGAACTCTATATCTACCTTCAAGTGGATTTGTAATTCTATTTTTCCGCCAAACGGTAGTAATCCGGTCAGTATGGTTTTAGTCCTTAAAATTGAATAGTAAAGCTAAATTCTCAAAAAAGATATTTCTTTGGCATGACTCTTCGTGTAGAGGAGTTCACAAACACACGTACATTGGTAAAAAAGCAATAGAAGGAACTATTTATATAGAATATGAAGTAGAAATAGAATGGAAAAAATTAGGCGCAACAGCTAACAACCACGTTGACTCCAATATGGGCTTCTACATGGGGAGAAGCCATTACTCTCCCTATATAAAGTCTCCCCGGAGTGTTACTTGTGACATTAATTGTTGAAAGATATGCGGCCCAAAGAGTCTTGGCCCCAAAACATGCCTCACGGTTATGCGATGCCTTAATAAGGGATCTTGGAGATTGCGTTGTTTGATGTTTGGGGTATAGACTTCATAGGTAAGCGCCGTTCCACCCTACCCACACAATGCCATCCCTCAAGTTATGGACACAACTTTCTAGTGTCGTCGCTTTTAACGCCAGTAGGCCAAGTTGGGGGCATCATGTCAATCCGAAAATGGGTCTTGGGAAGCTATGCGTGCTTTAACAGCACCAAGCCAAAACCGGGCAACGAAGCTACTAATGAGACCGAAACAGTGCTGTGATAAATTCCTCCAAAAACACATCCTTATTCACAGACTTTGGATTGGATATACATCGGAGTCCTAGAAGCAAACCTGGCAATTTAACCGCAGAGTACTTAATCTCAGTGATGGGGCGCAACTCATAGTCTTAATAAATGAGTAGCTTGCTGATCTTTCTGCTTTGGATCTCGATGATTGGACGCTTTAGTCACTCTAGCAATGGGTCAGTAACTCCATATCATAGGCGCACCAGACAAAATAGTGAGAAGGAATCAGCTTCTAAACGTACGCTTCATACTGAAATAGTACGAATCGTGTGAACACCACAATCCCATCTCGGGGAACGGGCCTATGATTAACTCCCGATCCAAGAACCTACGAGAACTTGTGCCAAAGACGCCTTGTCGATCTGTCTCACATGTCCTTTCATGCACCTTGGTCATTCACATGAAAATCAAACGTCATTTCCAAGCCCAACCCTAATAAACGCAATCTTCTCACACCAATTCATACCCATCGCTTGGTGTGATCTGTGCTGCCAAAGCGTGATCCACTAGCATAATCAACTTACCTCTGCCTCAACGTGCCTGTGAACTCGTGTTATAACATCACTAAGTGGCCCTATTCGAGGCAATACACACGATTCCCCACCTGAAAACCCAGTTCGCCCCACTGCCTAATGGTCAGGCTGCGAACCAAGTGTACACAAAACACACACTCACTATTTTCGTCGGCCAGTTAAATCGTGCTATACTAACGTTCATCTATTGTAGTACCTCAACTTGTTTCCTTTTCTCATAAAATTCCTTATTAGCAAAATCTTTACAAAGAGAAGGCCAAGAAAGGATGGAGGCATGATAAAACTGAAAAGCCGTGCTCAATCCCCGCGTATGTTCTATAGTTTTGAAGCCAGTTGGTGGTGCCGAAGAAAGTCTTTCAGCTTTTTATTTCTAGCTATATTATTTTCCTCCGAATATATCCTTACGTAAACCATTATATGAGCACCTAAACCGAGAGAGTCCAAACCGTCTGAGAGAGAGAGGATGGCAAGAGAAAAGGCACAATAATTTATGATTCATCCCCAAGTGCCACCTTTGCGTAGTCACGTCATGGGAATAGATGGCGCCATGGAGGCCCTTACCTATGGCATAAATGATTCTCACATAACAGAGGAAAGTTTCCATTCAGTATTCAAAGTGGACAGCGACGAGCTTCTATTGAGAACCATTATCAGTTTGAGACACAGAGGCAAATTTTGTGCAGCATCAAGAATTGAACACAACATGCGACGCGACATTTGCATCAATAAGAGAAAAATAATAGTCATAACAGAGCCATAATAGAAGAGACCCCAATAAAGAAGCTTGCCCGGGGAAGGCACACAACCCTCAGCCAATATAGACGAACTTACTATTTTGTCAATTAAACTTGAAATTTGTATAGTGCAGGTTATGATAGAATGTACAAATTTCATCTCCTTACTCAAGTGTGATATATTCAACTGACATAGGACTGTGTACCTTCGTCAAGAGGGATGCATTTTCCTCCTATCACGAGAAAAGTTACTAGATAAATGGGATAGTGTCAGAGAGCGAGATTTTAAACAGCAAATACAAACACCGTCCTCAGGAGACTGGAGAGTGACAGTATACCAAAATAAAGTCAGGAAAGCTAAGAGCCTCTGATATTGGGCGTGGCTGAACGCCAAACAGAGAGCGCGCAACTCTACTAAGGAGCCGGATTCACACACGCCAATAAGGATTAGACCATTCCTCATCCCTGATGAGGCGTATAAACGTTCAGAAGGAAAGAAGAAAGCCATAGAAGGAGTTATGAGATAGGCCAGTTGAACAACCAAGCACGAGAAACAAAGGCGCACACAGTGTAATGAGGGAATTGCAGGAGCTTCCCAAGCACTCAGCGACCTCCAGAATTGATCTTCAAAAAGATCATATAGCGCTCGCCTCTGTGCACGGCGTACGAGGGAAATGAACGAGCCCGTTCTTAATTTCCTTTTCTTTATTTTCTGCCCTCTTTAATTTTATAGTATCAATGCTAGTGGAGTTATTATTACCTATGTTGCGTTCAAACGTCGTTTGCTGAAGTCTACACTTATTCTAGCGAGTGCCGTTGGCAACGCCCCCAGGAGAAGCTGCAAATGGGCCCGTTAGCGACTCTCCTCCTAAGAAATATCTTCAAATAAGCGGTCTAGTGCCTTATATAGGGCTTTATTTGTCTCGAAAGGAAATGAATAAGATGGGCGCGAATATCAGCGCATCTCTTAAATAGTAAAATAGTTTACCTTGTTTAATAAATATCACATATATAAAAAAGAATGTTTATATACAAGTACCTAAAAGATATTTCAAATAAAAAAAAAAAAAAAAAAAAAAATTATATTTAGTTATATAATCGTATCGTATCCTTCAATTCCAAAAAATTTTAATCCTAATTTTCTAAAATTTTTTTTTTTTTTTAAATTTTTTGTGACGTTTTTAAATTACTTTTGTATTTTCGAAAGCACAAATTCCTTTCAAAATTAAAAAAAAAAAAAAAAAAATTCTTCAATTTTTTTTAAAAAACGTTTTTTTTTTTTTTTTTTTTTATAGAAATAATTTTTTCCAAAAATTGTAGATAATTAAAAATGAATGTTGCTAGTAAAATTGTTGGCTCTTTGAAGAATGATGAAAAAAAAAAAAAAAAAAAAAAAAAAATTATTCAAATATAATGCTATTCACATATACAACTTTTAATATATTGTAGAATAATATCATATTTTCATAAAAATTTTATAATAATCATAATGGATTTAGCTCTTAAGAAAAAGCTGATGATACAATATTCTTACCGCCTATGCTATGATAACAAATATTACGTTATAGTCAATAACTTCCTAGAAAAAACCAAAACACAAGCCCAGTACCCATTTAAACACAGAAATAGTGCGAGGAACGCCCATCATGCCTACCAAAAAAGCAAGCAGTAAAAGCCAATAACCCTTATAAACAAAAGGCAAGGGATTACTATAGTAACTATCAAGCATTCCATAGAGTCTTCTTCCTTGTCCTTTCCCTTTTTGCCTTGAGGAACAAAAAGAAAGACATCATGATGAGATTGAGGGTGATGGTGTTCTCCACATCAGCAGATATAAAATCCTGGCATCTAACCAGCGGCCTAAACCAATAGCTTGCCTACCAAAGCCATGCGCTCTTTTAAAAGCCATGAAAACAAACCCACTCCCCAGAGCAAAGAAAGAGACTATTCCAAAACCACTTTGGAATCAAGGGAAGTTCTCAACCAAAGAACCATCAGACCATTACTACAATATAATGGGTCTAAGCTCAGTGATCCCGGAAGTCAAATTCGATCTGAAAGGTGTGAGCTATAAATCCGGGAGATTTCCTGAGAGCGAGCCAAATTCAAAAATGAGAATGGGATGTAAACACCCAGTGACAAATACCTAGACTGGTAGCAAACAGGTGCTTGAGCGAAGGGAGAGAATTAAATTAGTCGATTCGTAACAGAGACATTCAATAGCAAAGCATTATGTAGCTTGTAGAGGAACCAGCACACTGGAGGAGGAGCACAACTACATTCATAGTTGGAGGAACATCTTCATACGTGCTTGAGTCACATTCTGATAGAAGTCTATCGAGACCCAGTTTAGGTTGTGCACGAGGAAATATTGTCAGCATCACCCTGATAATAATCAGGGAGATTCTTTAAGCTACCCTCAGCTTAAAGATGACTTAGACATTTCCTTATTTGAATATTCGGAATGGGATTGGGAACAAAAGAAAGGTCAATACTAGGAAAACAAGGGAAACAAAAAGGATTCTACAGTAAGTACCAGGAAAAATGCCATCTACCTAGGAGCCATCCGTGGAAGAACCCTCATACCAAAGTAGCAGTCGACCTGATTAGGTCGTACCAAATACAATCACAACTATCACATTAAGACTAGGGAAGAATACTCTCAAATACCACTATACATTGCGCCACGGATGCTGAGCTCCGTAGAGTCTAATGATTCCAGAGATCTATTCTCGAATGACGGGTGCCAGTTACGGATATATAAACATGAGCTCGCAACTAAGCAACCGCTTGAGTGCCGTCACACTGTTATAACAAGAGGAGCAAGATAAAAAGAACTAACAAGTCCGCATTATGTTGGGAAGAGAAGTGGGAGTTCATCAAGTTGATTTTCTCCCCGTCTGTCATGAATCATTTTTACAATAATCTTGGACTACAAACCAATGTCAATGACACTGCGCTAATATGATTGGCCCAAAAAATTGTGCACTTTATGTCTATTAGATTCCTCTTTCTTTTATCTTATATCCTATGTATAATAGAGTTTCATGCGTTGCTTGGAAGGAAAAGAATCAGAGGGCAAAAACATGATAGTAATTTGGTGTTGTGATAATCTTCAGAATGAGCGTTGAACATAATTATCGCTTTTTGGCATTAATTTTTAGGTAGTTTTTTTTTTTTTTTTTTTTTTTTTTTATATTTAATTAGGTGTTAATTAATTAGATTAACAACATTTTAAAGCGACACAGTGCAGGAAGGACCCCACCTATATACAGTAGAGTGAGAGTTGTCAGAGTCAAGTGTGACCCTCCCTTTGCTAAATTCCGAACTCCTACAGGCGTGTGAGGTTTTAACTATGCGGCGATGCCATCTATATTATGAAGCAGTGGCGAACCTGAGCAATTATACCAAAGATCAAAAGGGGCTGAATTTTTAGGAAGGCATGCTAATAAAGATGCTAAGCTAAATAGCTAAGAATTCTAGAATTCTGAAATTCATATCTCAACTGCAACATTCAGACGAGTGGGTCTTTGCAATAATTCATCGTGGAGGCTACCAGTTAAGCGCGCACAAGATTGCAAGAGCAAAGGCCATGATTGAAAGGAGACTTTAAGCCTATAATTGCTCAAGATTGGATAACATCTGTAGGACATACGTGTGACGAACTTATTCCCCACAATAGGAGAACATCCACTTTCCCAAATAAGTTGTTGACTCTAATTTTAGCTTCTAACATCTGTTTGTTTGTTCTTATAGGAATTTACCTTAGAAGTTATATATGGGTAGTAGTAATTAGTATATCTATTTTGATTTTTATTTCCAATTAAGCTATAATTTATTTTCTCAATCATCATATTAAACAGAATAAATAGTAGATTTTTTAGAATAAAGAGGCAATATTTTTGGAGTCTTTAATAAGATAATAATTTTTTTTTAAATTTAATTAAATTATACTTTTTGTCTCTGAAGAATGCCTGGAACAGGGGCCATATTTTTTTATTTGAATTTCATGAATGTTAAAAATTGTTGGCTTCTTGAAAGAATGATGAATCAAGAGAAATTTTTATTGATGATCTGAAAAATTCATGAAATGATTCTTGAAGCAAGATAAAGCGAGTTGAACAAAAATAATATTCATTGGATTAATAGGAAAAAGAAAAAAGCCAAATAGCCCTTTAATTAAACCCAAAAAGCATGGTGAAAAGATCCAAGGCTTTGAGCATCCAAACAGTGCAGAATAGGAATGAACCTCCCCTAAGTCATAACTATATAGCCGCCAGGACCTGCTAATTCGGCGCTACACATATCAGAGCGTTGTTGCTCAGTCAGCTATAAGCTATCCATGTGTGCTTCTGGCGTTTACGCTCTGGAACTGGGCACATTATAAAACTGGAGCGTTCCCTATGAGAACGCACCAAAAAGCACTTGCAAGCACCCTTAAGATTGGGCGTTATTAAGCTCCGTAGAAAAGTCGGCATACCCCCATAGAAAAACGATAGTCATGTAGTCGTGTCAAAACATTCACCCGCGACAAGCCACACTCCATGATATGGGGCCTGCCTGGAAGGAGAGCTCAAGATTCTTAACAGCTCCTAAACACCAGTTATCTCGTGATACTCATGTGTCTTTATCTAACAGTACACCAGTCTCTATTAGTCTGTCTCGATCCAGGTTGCACTATAAAACAACTTTTATGTTACTCTTGGTACTCATTTTGTACCTCATGACACTTTACAGGTTTCTTGTTGTATTCCATATGGCGGTAATGATACATTCTACTAAAAACCGCTCGCTTTTAGGGGGGGTGAGACCGGCGTGCTCTAAGTCACTCCTATCAAATGTAGCTATGTGATATCAAAGTGACAATCAACATTAACTAATTAACTCATCATGTGTTAGATCTCCCTAATAACTATCAACTAACTTGCTATAGACTTCCGTTTCTAAGTTATTCATTCGCACCTCAACCTGATGAATATGATTCCTATGGATGCCAATCATTTATGCTATTTCACAAGGATTGTTGAAACGTTGAACTCGATGCACTACAACTCGATTTTCCGTGGCACACTAAAAAGCTAATACTGTCACCCAGTCACACTCTTAAGTGGAGAATCTGAAGGCCCTTCACTTAAAAAACTCCTTAGATAACTAATCCACTGCTCCCTCTTGATTTTCTTCTTATATCCCCATTAGAATTTGATCTATAGGTTGCCATATGCCTGGCATATCGACCTCATGAGATTCGAACAGCTATTGAAGATTGGTGGTCGTTTCGTGATGAGCTGTGGATATTTTATACCGGCCATTTAAGCTTTGAGGGATATTTGCGGACTTAATTTCATGTGAGCCTATTTCGCGTAGATGTTTTCTTAGTTTGAGACTGTTCTAGTTATACTAAATCTCCTGTTCTTTGTAGGCCAAAATTCATTATTTTGTGGTGAACCTTTTTACCTATGCGTAGGTTTGGTAGTTATTATGTGTATTGTCTGGATCTGAGGATGAGAGAGATTTTTGGACTGAAATTGAGGATGGGACGCTGGAGCAAAAAACTGAAATTAGCCTGAAAAAGATGTGACGAGCTTCAAACTCGCGATGTTGGGCGTTGTGACAGACGGGAAAAGGATCAATGGATCCTATTCAGACATGATCGAAAACCGGACAGATGATTAGCGTGCGGTACAGCGCCATTTGAACTTTTCACTGAGAGAAGGGAAGTTGCCAGTAGCCATTGACAACGGTGATGCCCAACATAAAGCTTGCCATGGAAGGAGCCTTGTGTGCATGAAGAAGAAGATAGTAGGAAAGCAGAGATTCAGAAGACAAAGCCTCCAAAGCCTCAACCTGTTCTTCATTACTGCATAACAAGTATTTATTTCATGTTCTTTTACTTTTTACAATTAAATCTGAGAATTATTGATATCCTGACTAAGAGTTACAAGATAACCATAGCTTGCTTCAAGCCGACAATCTCCGTGGGATCGACCCTTACACACGTAAGGTATTACTTGGACGACCCAGTGCACTTGCTGGTTAGTTGTGCGGAGTTGCAAAAGTGTGATTGTAATTTTGTGCACCAGTAAATAGTGCATTTGATAAAGTTTTATGTCATTGCTTTCCATCTTACTTTTACGGTCCTGCACTTGATTGGTTTTGTTCTTTGCCTACAGGTTCTATTTCTCGCTTTCGAGACCTATCAAAGCCCTTTGAGGAGCACTTTGCTGGATTAGCCATTTACCTACATGACTCCGATTACCTAAATACAATCAAGCAAGGCCAGCACGAAAGCCTTAGGGACTACATGACACGCTTCACAAAGATAGCCATGAGTATACTTGACCTCCACCCCGAGGTAGAATTGCACGCAATAAAAAGCGGACTCCGACCAGGAGAATTCCAGAAAACTATTGCTGTAGCCAAACCTAAGACTATGGCCGAGTTCCGTGAAAAGGCTAAAGGTCAGATCGACATCGAGGAACTCCGACAAGCTCGGAAAACTGAAAAGCCTCACTACAGAGATGACGACAAAGCGTGAGACAACAAAAGAATTTCAAACCAACTCCACGATATGAGTCCTACACTAAATTCAACACCAAGCGTGACAACATCATCAAGGAGATCTTGAATTCCAAATTAATCAAACCACCAAGAAAAGCTGGCAGTTACCCAGATTCAAAAGGCGCGGACCGATCAAACTACTGCTCTTTCCACTAAAAGACCTTCTAGAGCGATTAGTTCGGCAAGGTCATGTGGACAAATACATTGGCGGCCACATACAGTGGCGAGCACCCCCTTCTGGCGACCAAAGCTCGGCCATACAGCATGACCGAGATAAAGACCGACCGAACAACAAACATCCCGAACAACCAATATGTATAATTAACTGTATTTCCGGAGGTTTTGCAGGTGGAGGAGCCACAAGCTCAGCAAGAAAGTGATCTTACCGAGCTATGCTTTACATCAACGCCTATTGACGTGGCGAAAAATTTCCAATTAAGAATTTAATATAGAAGTAACGTTGCAAGTACAGTTCTTAATCGACGAAAATTCCGCTTATCAATTTAGAAAGGATTGTCACAATTTTAGAATAAAAATACTGGGAGTAGAAATTCCAAGTCGTCTCCCAACGAGTTGACAAAAGAGTGCTATTTTATTGATAAGAAGTTTTCCGAGAAATTTTAAGAGTTGGAGAACATAAAAATAAATGATTGTAAATTAAAGCAATGAAAATTAGCAAGAGAATTTATTTGAATAAAGGTTATTGTTCTACTTAGTTATCCTTTACTGAATAAAGGAAAGTCAAGCAACTAACTAACCAACTCTGAATCTTAAGTCCTAATCCTCTTCTAAGGAAGGATTAGAGTCAGAGACTAGAGAGCTAGTCAACAACTTCTAATCAAAATTAACACTTGAGTATTCCAACTCAAGGGTTTCCTTTTAATCAACTCCCAAGTCAAGTTGGGAGTCTACTCTATTGACATGAATACAACGTTCACAAGCATATAAAGGTAAAAATAGTTCTTTGCATTAATAAATCCCAAAATCATAAACATACTTATCTGAATAGGGTTAATAGGTAATCAAAAGAGTAAAGGAATAAGAAAACAAACTAGAATAGAAACTTCAACGGAGGTAGTGTCTCTTCTCAATATCCAAAGCAAAAGCATCAAAAGAATAAAAACTAGAAATCTATGAGTGTGAAGGAAACCTAGAGGAAGTAGTAATTTTTCTCTAAGATTCCAATCTAAAATC
>QBTX01002603.1:0-17486 GCA_003063285.2 Arachis monticola | reverse complement strand
TAACATAAACAGCATATTGTGAAATATATATAAAAAAAAAAAAAAAAAATTTTTAAGTTTTTGCTTTAATCGGTTTGTAATTTTAGTGACAGCACGTATAATTTTTTGTATACGATGGTATTAAAATTGTTTATAATAAAAAATTTAAACCAGTTTGATTTTTATATAAGATATCATCTCTAACAAAGTTAGACAAACTAAAAAACATTTAGCGGCGGTAATTAAGATAAGTTTATACTAAAAATTAATTGGATGTAGAATTGGGTAAAAAAGAGACTAATCATTATTTAAGTGTATTGTGATTTTCTAAGGTTTGTGTGTAAATAGAGTTTTTTAGAAAACATTATTTTATGGTTTGAATTGAGCAATACTAATAATTATCTGGTGCGCACTAGAGGATAATAACACTAACATGGCAGGCAAATCATATTTAAATATTATTGTTTACAATCTTTAAATACATGAGTTGCAAGGCTGTTAGTTATATATAATTAAAAATAGATAATAAAACAAAAAAGAAAGCAAAAAAACAAAAAGAAAAAGTAAAAGAGTGATCTTTACATAAGTTTTTAGGTAGACCAGCTAACTCCCTAGTAATACTATAAGCAGTCGACCACTCACTTACAAGAATACACAATGGATGGAGTAACTATCTGAGGAGAACTAGTCTAGTAATAAATTGTAGTGTACAGAAACAATTGTGTGCGGTAATTATTATTAATACTAAGCCAAGGCTGTAATAATAATAAATATATCGTATGTTTGTAAGGCTAGTTTTCAAGGGAATTGGTAGGGGATTGTAGTCTAGGAAATGGTCGCCTCCCTTCTCCCGTCCAGGTTGAAGATAGTTAAACATAGACATTACGGGATATAATTAGAGATCGATTTGGTTTAAATGGGATTCATTGCAGCCGTCCTAAATATAGAAAATTGGCCTCTGTTCATCATCATGGGTGCTTCATGCGATTGGCAATTGTTGAATTCAGAACTTGTAATTCTATCCCCCAATGCCGCAATGTGCTGCGCTGCAGCTGCCTAAGATGATCCTCAGGTTAACATTAATTATTTATTATTATTATTATTATTAATTATATTATTATTAATTATTTTGAAAGAAAATTCCACATTTTCCAGGTCTCCCTGCGAGATTTGCTAAACGATTGGACGACTTGCCCTATCTCCTGTCTATTTTGATAAATTTATAAAAAAAAAAAAAAATTATTTTTATAACTTTTTAAAAACCTCCTCTTTAAAATTGTCTTATTTAATTTCTTTGTATTAACTAAAGTTTTTAACTTTATCCATGTTTTAAAAAATAAAGATTATTTGGTGTGTTGGAGGCAAAAGAGTACCTTTGAACTAAAAAGTTTATTTTTTTTTTTTATTTTTGTTGTCTTGTTGGTCTTAGTCAGGCGAATGGAAATGTTGGTTTTGTCTTTTATTGTAATTAGATTACATATTGTATTATTAAAATGATTTTGGTACATATCCAAAATTATTTAAAAAAAAAAAAAAAAATATATTATTTATCTTCTTTTTTTTTTTTTTTAAATCTACTAATTTTCTTAATTATTAGTTAAGTCTACCACGGCAAAATTTGTATTAATAGATTCGTCTTTGTTCAATTATTTTACCGTATTCAATTGTTCTGATATTATATCATGATATTTTTTTTTTTAATGTATCAAATTAACACGTCGTTAATCAAAATTAGTTCAACAGCATTAATTCTTCAATTATTAATGTGCTTGCGCAAGATAGGTTCTGAAACTAGTTTATAGCTTTGGAGGTCCATCCAATTTATAACAATGGTAGATTTTTGATGTTAAGTTTATCCAATATAAGTGATACATTGAGTATCGAATATAGATTTAGTTAGTATAATATATAAAAAGACCATTATTTCATTTAAGCTCACTTACCCAAATAATTTTTTTTAAATGATTATAATTTAATAATTAGAAATTTTTTTTTTTTTTAGTATTATGTTTAGTTCTTAGATATAAGTTTTAATTATTTAAAAAAAATTTTGGTATTAAAAATATTTGGTAGAAAAATATAAGTTTTATAAAATTATAAAAATTATATTGTATTAAAATGGATATTTTGGTAAGTATGGAATTGTAATGGATAAAACAAAAATAAGCGAAACTTTTTTGTGGTTAATACGGGTATCTCGCTTTGATACAAACAAAACGATTGAGTATCACAAATTCCTTTTTGTTCTTTAGAGAAAATGAAGGATAAAGTTTTTAACAATTGTGAGGTTGAACGCACAAAAAATTTCAAGATAGATTATATATAAAATGGAGATTTTTTGAAAAGTTTATAAGTGGAAGGGAGGGAGAATCGTCAAATAATTTATGTAAATAGAGGTGGGAGGACCATAATGTTCATTTTATCTAGATAGCAATCTCGTCATGGGAAAGTGAGAGTTTCTTTTTGTAATCATTTCGCTCGGTTTTTATTTTATTTTATTGTCATGTTATTATTTCGTAATTAAGTTCAGTTCTATTATGTTCAATTGGATCTTCAAATAATTCTTAAAATTAATTTATTATTTATTATCTCATTTATTTTTTTTTTTTTTTTTTTTTTTTTTTAATTTAGTTTCTATAATTTTTTTTTTTTTTTAATAAATTTTTGTTTTTGAAGTAATTATCAGAAACAAGTACAGTGCCGATTCCAATGGTAGTCGATGAGTAGAATTGCTAAACATTATGCTGATAGAAACGAATAATATGATACATCTGACGTTTTTGGAATTTAGAATGTCATTGACTATATATTGATGAGATAGTGGCAGATGACGTTGTTATCTTAGGTGTATGTACAGTGCATCGATAGGATGAATTGTAAATCTAGAAGTAGTCCGAGAATTTGTCAGATTTGTGTTTGTATTTTGGTTGAGTTAGTTACCGTGGTATGTTAGTTTAGATGATCTATAGTGAATGACAGCAAATTGGGTAGCGTGAATAGCTGGCCTAGATGTATGGCGGCGGAAGGGTCGGAATTGTGGGGACAATGGGGTGAGATTGTCGGATTGTTCGAGGACCTCGTGCGCCGTGATGTGGCAGTGTAATGATAGGTGAGTACCGATAGTGATTTCGTAGGGGGGGCTGGAGTCACTATACTAGAGTGTGTTTAATATTCGTCATTATTGATTTTTTCAATAACCTGACTGTAATATGCTAGTAGTAGTGGACTAGTATGTAGTGTTCTCGACCCTTCTTCTGACGCTAGGATGTATTTAGTAGGTCGTGGTCTAACTGTAGGATGAATACATTGAATGATTGTTTCATAGTTGAATGGTTTATGAGGTGGGTAGGTATAATGACGTACTAGATATATTTAGCCTACTTAATTTAACGTCTATCAGCTGAAATGTGCGACAGAGAGTTTTATTTAAGGAGATATAAATTAGAGTTTGAAGATTTTTTGTATAAGACTACCAGCTCTCATTTGTTGTCAGCTATTGTTGCCTTTATTATGTTTTTCCTCAATTTGTGTTTGCCTATTGTGGTTTTCTTATGGATTCTATGTATAGCGTGCATACTACCCTAGACATGTTTGGGTATGGAGAGATACGTACATCAATCTAGATTCAATTGCCATGATAATTATCGTTACCCCCTCTTTGATGTATTGAATCTGTGAGAGACGTGGCTAAGGAGACAAACTATGAGAGTGATAGGTGCAGCGGTTACTGTATGTGTTTGGGAATATTGGTATAAGGGCTAGTGTCCGATGACATGGCGGTAGGGAGGACATCGGTGATGAGCTCGTGGAGACTGAGACATAACGCATATATCTCGATCACGAGCATTTTTGTTTATTTCCTACAGAGATTTGAGTACCTGTTGGATGAACAAGACTGTGCGGATTATCGCCTGTGATCGTCTCCAAAATTTTACGTATGCTCTCAGTACCCTCCAGAGAATGTGGGTCGAGCCATAGAAGAACTAAATTTTTTAGAGATAGGGAGCTGGAAATTTAAAGCTAACAAGATTTGTTAGTAACTGAAATACCTTCGATGCGTTTTAATTAAGTCATAATTCTAGGATGTGGATATGATTTTTAGTTGGTATCGAAAGTAAATTAGTGAATTTCATTCTTGTTGTCAATTCTTTGTAGTTTCCACTTTTGTACGTACTAGAGAATGATACTGGGAATTTTTTATTTTCATAAGTCTCGTATCTCATTAGTCTAGCAGTTGTCTCTTCCCAGCTCTCAGATCCTCTTTTCATGTTCTCCTGAGTCTCTGCACTTCTCACTCAAAGTTCAACGCCACACTCAGTACTCGGTATCTAAGAATATCTGTAATTAGTTCTTGTTAGCGATGAATTATTGATCATACAGAGACTTATCGTATATATACGCTTATTAATTCATATTCTACCTTAGGCGATATGTATGATATCTATTTACTATAAGGGAGGTTCGTATGCAGATTAGTAAGTTTATTAACTAAGGAGGACACGGATCGCGGTAAATATAGGGCGCGAGGAATATAAGTTGTTATATATAGTGTCACTTGTGGTGGCTATGGCCGCGTTGCTACTCATCGCGCACTGGAATCAAACAGCCTCCAGAATTTCATTTCTATCTATATGAATCGCTTATGTTTATTATTAAGACATATAGAAGTAGATGGTTTTATGTTATCAAGGTCGTCTGGAATAAACTGGGAATAGTGGAGGAGAGTTACAGGAGGTGACATTACCTGCAATTCTAATGAGATTACGCTCACTCTTTGGGTGATGTGAAGTTGTGATGATATTATGAGCGGGGATTCGGTTGTGAGGAGATTAAATGAAAACTAGAGTTCACGCCGACTTCAACTCAACCAAATCAAGAAGCTCTTTAGAACGTCACGCCGCACATACAATCGATCCTAGGTTCAGAGTTCCAACAAATTGTCAAACATAAAAAAGCCATCTTCATCCTTCTATTCATATACAAAAATTAACAAAAAAAAAAAAATTATAATATTATTGAAAAAAAATGTATTTTTTATTGAGATTTTATAGGATTTAGAAATTGTTGACTTGTTGGGTGTTAAGTTAATATATCAATGGTTGTAATGATTTGATTAAATTTAGACTAACAGTGTACTGCACTTAGGAAGTTTGTAAGTCTGTTTTATTGATTTATCTCCCATCTCTATTTTCGCAAAAAAAAAAAAAAAATTAAATTTTATATAAAATATAAATAACATGTAATTATAGTGTGTGATGAACTTGATCTGTGATAGTTGAGTTCTTTATGTATAACTGAATATGTGTTTGTATGAGAAAAGAAATTAAATTTATTTGGGAATATTATTTTTGATTAATAGAAAAATCAAACAAAGAATTGAACGAAATAACAAATATAAAGTGAGCGTGATGCAAGAAATTCAGAGTTAAATAAGCCGGCCAAATTTACGTGGTATCATAGAGCTTTGCTCAAGTTGTGTTAAGTTAAATACGAAGATGGCAATGATAATTAATTAGTATCTTAGATAGTTATCTCACGTGAGTCATGTCAAGTGTGTGAGTAAATTTCGCGTCTAGTGTTGTGTTTTCTTCTCTCTTCTTTCTTTTCACGTTTAAGTTTTATATATAACATCGTAGTCCTCGGCAGGCACTCGTAGTCAGTCTTGCTATGCACGATGACGCTCCCACATAGACAAACTAGATTGTCGATATGGTTTGCCAACAGTAGCGTGGAGAATCTCTCTCTCGTCTTTCTATTGTCTATTCTCGTTGATTCTCTTCTGGAATTGATAGAGGAAGTTCGATTCATAAAATTGGAAGTAAAGGGAAATGTCAGCAACAGCTACATACAGGCGCCGTTTAAATTTAAGGTCGCACAGCGAGGAGGCAGATGATGATTCGTCCGGAGCGTCGGGCGATCTCCGAAGAGGGCCATGGACGGTGGATGAAGACCTCACACTCATCAATTACATTGCCACTCATGGCGAAGGTCGCTGGAATTCCCTTGCTCGTTCTGCCGGTACTTCTACTTTCTTTTTACTTTCATTTTTTTTTAATTTAATTAACTTTATGCGAAGTTGATAGCTGAGAGTCGTTGAATGATTTCACAAATTTAACTAAATCATCATCTAACAGCTCTTAACTATCAACTTCTTCGCTACACCTGAGTTTTGGTTTCTAATTTATCTATATCATCTTCTTTCTTTGCCCGTTATTTAAAATGAATCAAAATATAGATATAAACTCTATAGAAAGCCAAAGTTTTCGGATTATTCATGATCACTTGGTATAATAATAATGACATGTACTATTTCTTATTGCGTGTGGCTTGAAATTAATATTAGCCTTTGGATGGTGCATATAATTGGTTATTACTTATTAGCTTGGTTGGAAGCACGCACTTGCAACTTGCAACTTGTTTGTTGTGTGCCAAATGGGAAAAAAAAGAGAAAGACAAGAATAGATTGATACCTCCACTCATAACTTTAAATTTGTTATTGTCATATAATAACAAATTAAAGGACCATATACATAAACGGAAAAATCAAAATGCTCTTTATCTTCTTTAATTTTCTCCTTCTTATTATTACACTCTTTGTGTTTTCTCAATCAATTTAATTTTTTGTATAGGACTCAAACGAACTGGGAAGAGTTGTAGGTTGAGGTGGCTCAACTATCTTCGTCCTGATGTTCGTCGTGGTAACATCACACTTGAGGAACAACTTCTCATCCTTGAACTCCACACTCGTTGGGGAAACAGGTAATAATAATTCATTACTATTTATTAATAATTATACAATTGAAGATTTTTTTTTAATAATTATAAAAATATAAGTTACATAAAACATATAGTAATTATTAAAAATTATATTTGATCAAATTAATAATGTTGTTTGGTTTGATCAGGTGGTCTAAAATTGCACAATATTTGCCTGGAAGAACTGACAACGAGATCAAGAATTATTGGAGAACTCGTGTTCAAAACATGCCAAACCTCACTAATGTGCCACGTGAACTAGCAGCAATTGTAAGGACGTCATGCGCGCTAACCATTCAAATTACATCCCTGTGGATTCAAGGCTTGGTTGAAACGCCTTCAAGCAGACCTGGCGGCCTGTGCCTCCACCTACCATTCCCACATACTGCCGTACAGTCCGTTAAGCGCCAAAACACCAGTATTGAGATAATATAATATATAATGCATCACTTACACAACAAGCACATCATAACAGATTTTGGAGGTTCACAATGGGAAGATGCTACGTACTATACTTTCTTCCCTTCTCACGTTCGGGTTCATGGCCATAGATAGATTTTTGTGGGTTCACAAATTACCACACAAGCAGTTACAACACTCCCGGAGACTATGTGCTACAGCAGCATATCAATACAGATACTGCGATTATTGGAGACGTCAATCATCGGTGATTTTAATGATATATTATAATAGGAAGCGTGACATAATAGATCTAGGAGATAGTATTTTACCAAAGGCTTCTCTCAAACATTGTTTCGTGGGTGCTGTGTCATGGAACAACGGAATCGGAGTCTTCGCAAGCATGATGATGGTGGATGTCAACACACCGTGGATGCAAAGTGGGTGGAAGTCATCGGAGCAATTTTTTGGAAGTTGAGAACCCGGGTTGTCTTTTGAGGCAACAACTAATAAGACAAATTAATCACAAAAAAAAAAAAAAAAAAAAAAAAAGAATGTGAAAGAGATTATTATAATCTGAGGCCTTGGTTGGAATTTTATTTTTATTTTTTTTTTATTTCAAGCAAATACGTACAAGAACTATAGGGCTGCTAGCTGTTTGCTGGAATAGTGCGAGTCGGAGAGGATAAAAAGTTTTAAGAGTTAAAATTAGTAATAAAGTATCAATATAGCACATAGAATGCTTATTGATAGCATGCAGTAGATGATTTTATTTAAGTTGTGGAGGATTATTATAATGAGTATGGAAATGTGAATTTATCTACTATTTCTTTTTTTGGGTTGCTTTAATTTGGCCTAGTGGGGGTGGATTAAATACTTGTGAATTTCTAAATAATTTTTTTTTTTTTTTTTTTTTTTTTTTTATATTTTCTTTGAAATATTATTATCAGCTGTTTGTTCTGTTATTGATTTCATGTCTAATTCCCTAGCTAGGTTGATTTATTAGTGACTAGTATATATATTCAACGCTTGATAAGTTGTGGATGAAGCGTTGAACATCGAATAATCAGGATAATATTAAGATAATCTTAGAATGTATTAGCGCGATCTCGGTTCTACAGCGGTGAAGCCTTCTTGTCTTTTATTCTTGAACTTTAGTTTAATTATAAACATGCTGTTTTTATTTTAATATAAAAAAAAAAAAAAAAAAAAATATTATACTAATTAAAATATCTTTTGGAACCTGTCCACAACGAGACCTGGTGAACGAAGCCTCTCTTCTTTCCCGCAGAAGTTTGTTCTTTTAGAATTCTGCCTAAGAAGAAGAAAAGTGACAGAACGATGCTAATATTTTAGACGTGCTTCTCTATTAATATTTGGGTTGGCCATTTTGCTGACCAATGTATTCAGAACTTGGACCTTCTCTCCGCTTGGGACATTAGAAGCTCATCTTCAGAACGTTTTAATATACACCTCATATGATTAAAAAATTAAAAAAAAAAAAAAAAAAGTTCTTTTTCTTATTTATTTTATACAAAAATATTTTTTTTATTTTTTTTATGATATGAATTTTTTTATTTATTTTGTTAAAATTGAGAGAATAGAAAATATTTTTTTTTTTTTTTATAAGTATTAATTTTATTATGATAAAAAAAGTTAATTTTGCGACCTAAGTTAAGGATTCGAGAAGAACTGCAGAAATTCCTCTCATAACGTTCTTTGATTGGATTTGGTAAGCGCAAGACGAATCCGGAAACACTTTAATTTTAAGAGCTATATATTATGCTAAGGAGGCGCTCCAAAGCATTATCTTGTACTCCCTTGGTTCGATACATATTCCACTAATCACTAATGGGAGTAAAGGGAAGGAGGATGATGCTGCGGTGAACAGCTTTAGTGAATGGAAATTCATCTAAGATTCAAATTGAATTGGGCTGGGGAGTGCAGATTTTGATTTTAATGAATTCAAGGCTAATTGTGAGTATCCACTAGAATAGACGTTTCACAGTGGTGCCATTAGTCTCTGCAATTCGGATACATGATAGGGAGATTAGTTTCATGCGGTAAATTCTAACACTCATCCTAATAGATTTTTGTTAAGAATAACAACACTTTTATTTAAGATCGCTTAAACTTTTAATAAAAACAAAAAAAAAAAAAAAAAAAAAAAAAAAAAAAAAAAACAATAAATAAATTATAATATTTTTGTAATTCTACACAGGAAAAAAAGAAAATCTAATTCATGTAGTCAATATGATTCTGGCTAAGTATAAAACTCTTAGAAAAGTTTAGGAGCGCCAGTAATTTTAATTCAGAATTCTAGAGCGACAGGATTTATATTGTAGTATACAGCCCCGGATGCCGGCAGAAGAAAAAGTAGCATAATCATTAGATACAAAATTTACAGCCGAATTTTTGATCACACGATTCTATAATATTGGATATTAGCTCTATACATTTATTGTAGGATTACAACATTATAAGGCAGTGTATGCGTAGTCCCAGCTGAGCAGTTGCCGTGACTAAATGTTGTAATGACCTAATTTTAAATGTAAATAATAACATTATTTGTAGGATGCGATCAAAAAATAACGTCCGAGTGTTGTTTGCTTTGACACTTAGACTGACTAATTATGTTTCACAATAGATCTTGTTTATAAATTTCATGCCCTTAATATGTTATTGTAAAATAAAAAATATAGTTTATTAATTAAAAAGAGTCTAAGATCTATTAAAGATAAGGTCATGTAAATTAAGGAATAGATAATGTAATATAATCACGTAAATGCAAAGCAAATAGAGATATTATTTGGGTCAGAATAGCGAAATTGAGTTTACTCTTAGTATATGTGTTAACGAATATGGAAGGACATTATTTGTTAATACATACTCGTCTACTCAGACAATAACATTTAATAAATTTGATCAAATATTAAAAAAAAAAAAAAAAAAAATATGTCAACTTTATTATATAGAGAGAACCCGGAATAGAGTTTCATTTTATTTAATTTTTTGTTTAATTATATGTTTTATCATTATGCATATTCTTGGAAAATATGGAAGATATAGTTCTGGTAGCGTCGAGATTAGGATGGGTTTCTAGTTTATTTAACTTGGGATAGAATAAAGAAATTTATGATGGCGGTGGCGGAATAATAAAGGTAGCGCGCATTACCTCCGATTTGTTAGCATATAATTCTAAGCGAAGCCATTTGGAAGGTGGGTACTCGTGAGCAAGTCTAAATATTGATTACAAAGGGTGCTTTGTCATCTGCCCACTTTCCACAGTGCTCTTTTGCTTTTCTACGCATAGATCAAATCTCATGCTAAATAAACAAATGCCACACCAGTAAAGAAACGAGAAGAACGTAGATGAGTTAATAACTGATGACAAAAAACAATAGACTATTCACGATTGAAGCACCATTCAACGGGTAGACTCGGCGTATCCTCATTGAAAGCTGATCCTTCTCGGTCGCATCCATCGCATACTCAGTGATAAACACTCTTCTCTCTTTAGAAGCACTCAGGATGTAATTTGGGTTATATGTACGAAAGAACGAGATATATTTGTCTTTATTTTTTCTTCTCGTAAAAGATATTTTAGATACCATATGATACAATAGATTATCACGATAATGTTATTATTGAGTTTTCATGGTGGCTAAATGCTCTGTCGATTTTTTTTTTTGTGAAAGCAAAGGTACTAATTGCCAACGGGAGAATGCTCAAATGGCACAGTATTCTCACTATAGATATTATCTGTAAAACAACAAGTTAGGCGCTCCGAGACGCGCGATGGAGTAGTTACTACACACTTATTTGTCTGGTGTTTCAGCATATGAATTATCGCTAAGTTTTTTTTATGGTATTGTAGACTCTCACACAATTTATGATTTGTATCTGTCTAATCAAAGCTTCTAGTTGTGTTTGAATATGTTGTGTTGTCCGATTTTAAAAATTGTTTTTTTTTTTTTTTTATTATATTATTATTTGAACTGCTTGAGTGTTATTATATTAATCATTCACTGTTTGAGTCTCTAAGGTAATTAGGTAATATTTTATTTGTCGGTGTTGTTTATTATTTATGATATATGTTGTTAAATTTGTTGATGCA
The DNA here is from genome assembly GCA_003063285.2 of Arachis monticola. Taxonomy (NCBI): domain Eukaryota; kingdom Viridiplantae; phylum Streptophyta; class Magnoliopsida; order Fabales; family Fabaceae; genus Arachis; species Arachis monticola. The sequence goes on along the minus strand of QBTX01002603.1, from coordinate 6,235 downwards.
ATAAGATCTTAATGTAATGTATAGAGGAGTTGTACTCACCGAAGTGAGTAATTTAGGTATTGAACATAGTGGTAAATACGTCGCGATGATATTGCATTATATATTTTTGGTTAAAAGAAGAAGAGAAGGTATAAACGAATTTAATATATATAGTATAAATTGAATTAATATATTACTCTATTAATTATGATTTATATATTTCTGTCAATATAATTTATTGTATAATTTTTTTTTTTTTTTTTTTTTTTTATAATTTTATATTTGTGTATCTGTATATTTTAATGTATATTCTTATTTATATTGATCAATTTACATTGACCAAGAAGAGGGGGAATTATGAATGATGCTCTTGAGCTATTATAAGGGTCTTGAATTTGTGAAAGTACACAGCAGACTGTAGGGCATGGTTAGGCGTGGTTAACTTCCAACACTAAGTCGGTCCTGTGAGATTAGGTTGACTTTAAAGCAGGTACAATTGGTTTCATAGCAAATACGCTGTTAGCATTGAGCTGAAGCTTGCACCAACGTTATATTAAGGGTTTACCACGAGCAATGAATTCAAAATTCAAACTCACAGGTGGGCGAAAGAAATATCAAAGGATATTGTAGAGTGGCAAGCTATGAAGTCAGATATGTGGGGGATGTGGTGCGCTTTATGTTTAACGCACGCGTAATCACAATTACGTGGCTAATCAATGAATTCATCATGAAGCGAGCATTCAGTAGTCACGAAGATGATGTGGACAAAATTTCTGGAGGACAATATCACACTTAAACCTCCTTAACCCATTTTTCTTCTTGTTGTCACAGAATAATATAATTGTGTGATTAATTCCTTAACTTGAGCAGTATTATACAAAATAATTTACAAAGAAAGAAGAATAATCCTTCTGTGAAAGATTTAATAGAAAATGTTGCGAATACATTATATATTGAATAACAAAAACTGTTATTGAAAAAAATTTAAAAAATTGAAATTAAAAGTAGTAGAAATACTTTAATAGTGTTAGCTGTGTCTAGTTGTTCGTTGAGTTGTGGTGGACTTGGTCGTGATGGATGGTCACTGGGATTGTGTGGGTGATTGGTGGTGTTTTTATATGCAAGATCTTGTGTTGAATATTTAAATATATTAGTAATCACTTAGATCTCTCACATCATATGTTTAAATAACCAAGATTTTAATAAAATGTGATACAAATCTCATATATATTTAAAATCTTTGCGGTTGTCACGTACTGATAAATTCCCTGTTCTATGTCATATTCATGACTTAAAATAACAAGTGGAGTGTAATTATTTTGTGTTAATGTAAATGCATCTTTTATCTATAATAATTCTTAAACTCATAGATCATGTATCGCACACTAAAGGTTGTTTTATCTTGTTGTAATAGTGGGGTTTCAACTCACGTACCGATCTTCTTTATTTGTTAAGTGTATTGTGTGAACAGTTTTGAATATGGTCTCCTTATTTTTGTTTTTTTTTTTTTTTTTTTTTTTTTTTTTTTTATTTAAATATTACTATATATAAGATAATAATTTTTTTTTTTTTTTTTTTTTTTTTTTAAAATTTTATTACATCAAAATTTTAAGATATTTATGAGTTAACTTACTCTTCGATCTAAAAGGTTGTTCTGTAAAGCCCATAATATAAATAAAATATAATATAAAAATAATAGTATAAGAATGATATCTTCACTTTTGTTATAAGTTTGGTGGTTTGTCGTTCTTTTCAATTTCGAACTGGGATTCGTCGATCATGTTCTTTTAGCTTAAGAAAGATGTTTATTGGCCGATGGTGATTCCACGTATCAAAGAAAAAAAGAATAAAGAAAAAGATAAATATATGGTGGGTATTGATCACGCACCTGAATTAAGGAAATTATATATGGAACCATATATGGATGGGAGAGATGTCTGCGATAGTTCTATGACACTCTAGTTCAGACGTAGACATACGGTTCTTGAAAGTTGTACATGATACTTATATTTTATGAGAAATGTATACGTGCTGTCAAATTAAAACAAATGCAAAGCGATCACTATCTCATCCAGTGTTTGATTGACGATGGGAACATAATATAAGTACTTTCGAGTTAGCTTTGGGACTCACAATAATAATGTACTTTCATGCACATGCGATTCAGAAAGACATACGACATCATGAGCCGCCCGATATTATGATAATACATATGGATTTACAAATTATAATGGTCTCTTCTACACGATGAAGTGAATTGAGATTAATTTCATCAATTAAAAAATCAAATAAATTTTATTAAATGACTTTTTTGTGCTCTCTCTGATCATCTGCCGTCTTCTTTAATTCGAAATAAAATTAGATTATGTTGGACCTATCTATCGCATGACTTTTAAGAAAGTGAAGGCAGGGTAAATTAAAAAAATCATTAGTATTGAAAAAAAATTTTATTCTATGTTTTTTTTTTTTTTTAATTAAATATCTAAATAATTTTCGAGGACGAAAAATTTTATAAATACAAAAATTATTCAAATTTTATTGTAGACTCTCATAACTTAATAATACTTCGTTTGCATCTTTTTTTATACCAATATTTTTTTTTTTTTTTTTTTTTTTTTTTTTTGTATATATTCTTTTATCTATTTTTTATACCTATGCTTACTATTCGTCCGAACCATCATCATCTCTGAAATTTGAATTCAAAAAAAAAAATTTTTTTCTATTATAAAATCTTAAAAAAAAAAAAAAAAAAAAATTTATATGTAAATCATATCACTTATCATTGCATTACATTGAGCACGCGTATCCAATGTCAACACAGCATTGAACAGCTCATCATGGTTAGAACTAGTTAGGTATTCCGATTTATTGCGCAACGTAGTTCAATACTTTTGATAATGAACCCCCAAAAAAGAATAATGTCACATAGGGGTGTTTTCTGTCTTTTCGGCTATTTCCTATAGCTTCGATATGGGACATTGCCTTCGAAATGAGATAGAGCATGGCAATCTATTCCAACCTTTAAGCGTAATCTCCAAATAAATGCAACTGACGCTTGTCACCTGCTAGTCGTTAGTAGTGATTTCTCTATCGTGTATTTAAATGATACTACAAATGTGTTTTATCATTTGCATTTATATATTGATTTATGAGATAGTCACTTGTTGTAATAAATTATTAAAAAAAAAAAAATTCAACAAATATGAACAATTTCAAGATTATGTGAGGCTTCTTAGTGTATTCAATACCGAGATAATCTCATAGTGTTAGCTATTTGTTATTGCAAATGAATACGGTAAGTTTTTAAATATGGATCATGCTCTATCTATCAAAAATTCTTCCTTGACTTGATCTTTGAACGACTCACCTCTTTGGACTTAGTACAGAAAGGTCGATGATTCAATGCAGTTATCCTTCCATATGTGTGAGAAAAAAAACCATGATGTTGATTATTCGATTATTATATATATCTGTATTAGGTATCTAGTCCAGAATATAACCTTATTTCGTCCTGTATTTTGAGATAATTATTTAACAGTACCAAAATAACAAATACATTTTTATTTAATGTATGTTTCGAAGCTCAAATCTTAATATACGCTTTAATAGTCTTGGTTCTCGTATCGCATTTTAAGTAATTATATTTCTAATTATCGTTTTTTATATCCAAAATCATACTTGCAGTGTTTAACTTTAACATTGCTAATGCTTCTCTAACATGAGTCTTCTCCCCACGCGCCTCTTGCTTCATATGTCTAAATCGTTCTATCGTTATATAAAAAATTGTCAATTAATATAATTAATATTTTAAAATAAACTTAAAAATTTTAAATTTTTAAAATCTTTTTTTATTTTATATTTTTACTTACATACTAAAAATTATGATACAAATTTATTAAATCAATTAAAATTAGACTTTAAAATAAAAATGTTGAAACAATTTTTTTTTTTTTGTTTTAATTTTTTAAATTTATGGTTTCAAATATGTAATTTTTATAATAGTTTATACATTTTTATTAATATGACTTTTTTTTTTTTTTTTTTAGGGTTTTTTTGTGTTATCTAGGATTTTTTTTTTTTTTTTTTTTTTTATTTAATAAAATAATATACTTCACAATTATAGAATAAAAATAAAAAAAAAAAAAAAAAAAAAAAAAAAAATGTAATTTTTAATTTACTTCTGATTATCTTTATCTAGACAAATCAATTATCGTCACAGTTACGATGTTGGTCAAAATTATTAAACTTACATTCACTTATATTTATTTAGTACATATAATTTATACTTTTGAAGTGCTACCAAATTGCATAATATATACCTTTATATGTTATTAAATTGGTTGGGGAAATACGGTATTTTTGTTCTCCACTATCAGAAATATAGACATTCTTTGTTTAGTGTTATTATATGCTATATCGTTAAATTCTATTTTACTATTTTATTTCTATTTTTTTTTTTTTTTTTTTTTTTTTTTTTTTTTTTTTTTTTTTTTTTTTTTTTTTTTTTTTTTTTTTTTTTTTTTTTTAAAATTGTTTTAGTGTATCTGATTCATTGGTATGAAGCTAAAGTAGCAATTGAAAAACTTACATTAAACGCAACTACTTCCACTCTACAACCAAAGATTAAATCTTATATCCTAAAACCTAAACTAGCAAGTTTTTGGGATTATCGAAATGATCGAGCTTGTAGACTCTCAAACAGATTTATTTGATTATATCATTCTCTTGTTTTCAGTATATATATTTCTTTAAGTATGATTAATCGGATTTTTAAAGATTAATATTGATTGCTCGTTTATTTTCTTTCTATTCTTTTTTACGGTTTCTTAAACATACAATACTCGAGTGAATTATATGATGGGTCCACGGAACATTAAGATACGATATGTTTGAATATCTCATCTAAAAATTATACTATGTTCTCTAGTCTGCAGGTAGTATAGAGGATATACTCTAATACTCCCAAATCCACAGTAAACATTTATTTTCATAATTACTTTGGTGAGTGTTGAATTATATATCTACGTTGATGTATACATTTACCTTTATGTGCGCTTTTTCTTGTGTCCATATGAGCATAGCAGAAGGCAGAGACGGAGATATTAGTAGCCTAGTATATCGCCTGAGTCACTAGGTTGAGTTAGGTCGTATAGTGGGGGGTTGATCAATGATAAATCAACTAGGATTGTAGTTCTCTCGGGTCTAAGCGCTTTTCATCTGAACGAAAAAAAACAAAGATGGAAGTATCACTGGTTGCAGCGACTCTGTAATATGATGTTGGTAGAGGTTAAAACTAATGTGACATTAAAAGAGATTGGGACATACCACGAAGAAAAAATGACATGATAGAATTGTATTTAATTACATTTAATCAACAACAAAATATGATAAATAAAAAATGGTAAATTGAAACATATTGATATTTGCAATTTTTTGGGGCTAGAATAGGAATAGTGCTCATTGATTGTTAGTGATTACAGAGTATGTGTAATATCTATTATGAAATATTTAGAAATTTATCAATTGTCAAATACACAGGGTAAGTGATAGAGGAAGGAGTGGTGGAGATACGTTGGTCATGGTTTATAAGGACGTTGTTGAGGGTCTTGGATTATTAACAGTTGATTGGAATTCTTATTATAAAGTATGGTTGAGGAACATATAGTCAAGTGTGTGTTGAAAACTGTTTCTTAGTTGCTCTATTAGATCATACGTGTGTGAGCGCAAATTCTTAACTGCTTTCTTGAAACCATTAACCCTATAGCTAAATATTTCTCGCACAACATGGTTAGATAGTTAATTTTAAGAAATGGAGGTTAGGGCGATACAAATAAGGAGTAAGCATTCGATACGCCTTAGATATCTACATTTAGACGGCACTAATATGGTTTGGCCGCGGCAGTATGATGCACGGAATTTGAGTGGTAAACACTGCCCGGTTGGAGCTATGGAGGTGGTGGGATATAGTTAATAACAACGTTGTGATCACATGGCGGTTAGTATTCTTTGCTTACGATGGGCACACTGGAGTACGGTCGCCGGATGTTCTATGACGGGGGGTAGAAGTCACCATAGTCGCGCAGGTATCTGTTTCCCCGACATTTGGTGCGCAGCTTGTTGCGCGTAGCTCTGGTGACATGGAATGTCGGCACCGTCATTCGATTTTGTTGTTTCTGATAGAGGCTCTGGAATAGTTTTAACTTGTAGAGTTTTTTTTTTGCCCTATGAAATCAGGAGACCAATCCGATGTTGTATT
>QBTX01001212.1:0-29303 GCA_003063285.2 Arachis monticola | reverse complement strand
CCGACAATCTCCGTGGGATCGACCCTTACTCACGTAAGGTATTACTTGGACGACCCAGTGCACTTGCTGGTTAGTTGTGCGGGATTGCAAAAGTGTGATTGCAATTTCGTGCACCAAAGGCACACGTTTGTAATTCCCCGGCAACGGCGCCATTTTGACGTTAGGATTTTTGCTAGTAAAGAATTATTAAAAATATTCGCATTATAGATACAGCTTCTAAACTAACAGAAATCCCTTCGTGCAAACGTTTTGGTTGTCACAAGTAACAAACCCCTTTAAAAATTGTTAACCGAGTATTTAAACCTCGGGTTGTCTTCTCAAGGAATTGCAGGGAAGTATGTTCTTATTATTGGTTATGAGTTTGTAAATTGGGGTTTTGGAAGTAAGGGGGCAGTATGTTGCACAAAAAATAATAAGAAAAATAAATAAATAACTATAAAATAAACTCTTGGCAAGGTTTGGGAACTGGAAGTCTTATCCTAGTTATCCTTATCAATTATGAAGAGAATTGGATTCTTCTCCCACTTTGTTAACCTCTAACTATGAAGGTAAGTTAAGTGGATGAATTAATTCGAATCCTCAAGTCCTAGTTTTTCCTTGGGAAAGGCTAGAGTTATTGGAATATGAATTAATAAAATGAAGAAATCCAATTTTCAATCAATAATGAGTTTGATAACTCTAGAGTCACCAATTATTTAACCAAAGCCAAAAGGAAAGAAAATTGTATCTACTGGAATAAAAATGTCTTTAGATTGAGAACAACAATAACATAAATAAAAGGAAGCAATATTAAACTGAAATATCTCAAATAACATTAATTTAAAAGAGTAATCTGTAACATGGAATAGTTCATAAATTAAATTGGGATAAATAAAAATAAAGAACTTGGGATTGAGAGTCACTCCTAAAACTAAGAGAAGTCCTAAATCCTAATCCTAAGAGAGAAAGGAGAGAACTTCTCTCACTAAAAACTACATCTAAAAATATGAAAAGTGAATTATGAGAGCATAATTATGAATGGATGTATTTCCCCACTTTATAGCCTTTAATCTGTGTTCTCTGGGCCGAAAACTGGATCAGAAACAGCCCAGAAGTCACTTCCAGCACTTTCTGGTCCATACAGGTCGCGGAAAAGTGACGCGGCCGCATGGCTCACGCGGCCGCGTGGGTTGCATTCCTGCCAGGTCACGCGTTTGCGTCACCTGGCGTTGGAGCAACTATGATAAATTATATATCAAATCGAATCCCCGGACGTTAGCTTTCCAACGCAACTGGAACCGCGTCGTTTGAACCTCTGTAGCTAAAGTTATAGCCGTTTGAGTGCGAAGAGGTCAGGCTGGACAGCTTAGCAATTTCTCCATCTTATTGTATTCCTTCCATTTGCATTCCTTATCTCTAAACATTAAAAAAAAATCTGAAATCACTTAACACACTATCAAGGCATCTAATGTAATTAAGAGAGGATTAAACATAGGGAACTTAAGGCCAAAGAAGCATGTTTTTAATCAAAGCACATAATTAGGAAGGCAAATGTAAAACCATGCAAATAGTATGAATAAGTGGGTAAAGAGTTGATAAAAACCACTCAATTGAGCACAAGATAAACCATAAATAGTGTTTATCACAAGACCTGCCATATTATGGGGTATATTGCTTCAGAAGGGTGGATATCGTCATGCTGGCTTCACACGCAAAGATTTGTACAACCACATTGATCATTATCGTCGGTCAAAAGTTAAAAACGGGAATGCTAATGCGGCAATAAACTATTTGATTGGCAAGTCAAACAACGATCCACTGTTCTTTGGAAAGTATACGTTCACTAGTGACGAAAGGCTCGAGCATATTTTTTGGGCAGATGGACAGTCAATTATCGACTATCACTGTTTTGGAGATATTGTTGCCTTTGATTCAACCAACAAGAAGAATAAATACAACAAGCCTTTGGTCATTTTTTCTGGATGCAATCATCATGGATAGACTGTTATCTTCGGCTCCGGCCTACTATCCGACGAAACCACAGAGACGTATAAGTGGTTGTTGGAAACCTTTGTTGAAGCGATGGGTGGGAAAAGTCCTAAAGCCGTAATAACAGACAGAGACCTTACCATGCGAGATGCAATCAAGAATGTTCTTCCTGATGCGACCCATCGGTTATGCGGATGGCATCTGCAGAGAAATGCATGTGAAAATATAAAGAATCCGAATTTCCTGCGCGATTTTAAGGGTCTTATATATGACAACAACGACCACAGAGACTTTGATCGGAGATGGGCAGTGATTTTGGATAAGTACAACCTTGTTGGGAGTACCTGGATGGAAAAGACGTACGAAACTCGTGCGATGTGGTCCCATTGTTTCCTCCGGGATAAATTTTTCGGTTACATAAGGACGATGTCACAGTGCGAAGGTATAAATTCTCTCATCAGGTTTTATGTTAATCGCAAGAACACCCTCATTGACTTCATGCACAACCCTGGATATGGCCTTAAAGAAGTATAGAAACAACGAATTAATAGCTGACTTTAAGTCTCAGTGCTCAGAGCCAGTGATGATTACCTCGTTGGAGGTATATGAAAGATCTGCATCATGTTATTTCACTCGAAATATTTTTAAGGAAATTCGTAATGAGATTCAGAGGGCAGGGGCTTTGAACATCAAGGTACTAAGCACAACCTTGGACAAAGTAGAGTTCAATGTGACTGCTCTCGGAGACCCGGCCAAAGATCAACGAGTGGAAGTCGATAGAAGTAAGAATCTGTTCTCGTGCTCGTGCAAGCTGTTTGAATCACGTGGTATTTCTTGTAGTCATGTTTTCTGTGCCATGAAGTTCGAAAACATACTTGAATTTCCAGATTTGTTGATCTACAAAAGGTGGACAAAGAATGCAAAGAACGAATTTATTAGCACAGAAATGCTCGTGAATGATGACATCGAAAGGGTGTTAAAGTTTCGAGTTGGTGCATTGGCATCGAATTGCAACAAGCTGTGTGATATTGCTTGCAAGGATCTTGCAGAATTTGACGAAGTCCAGTCTAAACTTGTGAAGTTAGTTATCTGCTTGCAGTCATGCAAATAAGGCAAGTCAACTCCTAATGTTAATGTGGAAGGCATCAACGATCCCTTTGTTGTCAAAAGCAATGGTGCCCCTTCGAAGAGGTCTTCTTGGAGGAAGAAGAGAGCATGCTCTAGTTGCCACAAGTACGGTCATTACTACAAGCGCTGTCCAGATCTGATGCAGCATAGTGTGCAAGGTAACTTTTGCGATCGATCAGAGACCAATGCATCAGCCAAGGACTCAGGTTTTAGTCCAGAAAGGTTTGCTAATTCTTCGAGGTCGTTCTCAGTTAAGTCCGAACACCATTCAGGACCTAAGACCAAGGTACAAATTTTTTATTCTAACTAAGTTCATGCTGTGAAAATCTTCTTCCGTGGGTGTCCCTTTAAAAACAATTAAACTATGTGCATGTATTGCTCTGTTTGCGCAGCCTTTTAAAAAGGGTGGAACAAGGAAATTTACGACGACGGGTATGAGGAACCGGAAAGGTAATGACAACACGTTTGATGTGGTAATTTTTGTGACTGTAAACCTCTAATTTCCGTGACATGAACTGGGTAAATTAATGTAGCTGTCCTTCTTCTTGTTTAAAAAAAATTATAAAACAGCGGAGCCTCCATGAAAGCAGTGAATCCATTGACATCGCGTCCATGAATGGATTTCTCAACAAAAATACCTACTCGTTAACACAGGTGCGATGCCTAAAACTCCTTTTAACCACTCTGTGATGAATGACCATTATCGTTTTATGCATGATTATGGGTTTTGATTAGAGATAATCATGTCATAACCAGGTGAAGGAGTCAAAGCATGACATGGGACATTCACTCACAAACTATGAATGCTATAATGATGTCATCGATGAAAAATGTGACACACCACATGTGCAGAACGATAACTGAGATCCGTTGCCCTCTTCAATGGATTGTGGAAAAAAATAAGAATCGTACATGACATTGTTTGTGTCGATGCATAGGAGACTTTGAACAATTAGAAGAATTAGTCTTCTGAATTTATTCCATTGCAAATATTTTGTTCTATAAGCATGATTTATCTAGATTAAATGACCGCAATGTATTTGTCGTTGCTTGGTATTGAGGAGTTTTAATTTGTAGATATTTACGTTAACTGTGAATATGTCTATTAAGATGATAATTATGTTCAATAATATGTATGTGTTTTGCTTAGATTGCTGTATTTTAGTTCCAGTTAATTGTGGTTGAATTTGGGGTGAGGAGTTCCTACTATTGTGGTTATGCAATATAGTTGATCAATTACACATGTGTTAATGGATTTTTTTTCCTACTTAGTGCATTTGATTTTACCAACCAAATTATTAGATTGAATGGTTAACTTCGTAGTCTCCAGAGTTTAATTATTCGTTGATGATTGTTATTCTCTTTTGTTACTTTCAGGTTGTGAATCTTGTTTGTTAATTTGAATTTCCTATTGTCATCGCAAATATTTTCGAGGACAAATGGCTCCCTGGGTATGAAAGCAGTTTCAAATATAGCGAGTGTTTCTTGTACCTTTTTACGGGATTTGTTATGTGTCATCTATTATATATAAAGCGAAAAACTTAAAGATACACACATTTATATTTGACCATATCATAGTTTCAATTATTAGACACACTAACATTTTGAAGTTGTTGATGTTAGATATTGACAGAATTTAACATTAGGAACAAAAACAGTTTGAAACCAAAAGGGACATTTCCTTGTGCATTAGCGAATCTTTCTCTACTTTCAGCTATTTGACTACAGCATGACTTTAATAGGAAGTGTTTTGCTTCATTGGATTTCTGCCTCAACGTTTCCATAATGTGTTTATCTGGCATCCGTAAGATTGTAGAGTATTATTACCTGATATTAAAAATTAATAAACAATCACTATAACAAAAGTATATGTGAAAACAGTTCAAGAAAGCATGACTGCAAGATTATAATTACAAGATTCATCCAGCCATTTGAACATGTAACTCATACATGTAGTAACCCAAAAGGACAAAACCCACAATCGCATCTTGCAAAAAAAAAAAAATTAAAGTCGTGATCATTTTATATTAAGCATACGAATCTCATAAAGCACTTATACAAACATCAGATACTGTGAATTAACAAAGACACTACAACAACAACCTAGTGTTTTAATTTATATTAACAAGTTTTTTTTATCGATTTTGAAAACCCAACAATTATTCGTTTGTGGATATAAACTACATACGTAAAATTTATCCATTCCGATACTAACCAATTTTTAAGAAGGCGTCGCATCATCAATCAGACACGCGTTTGGTCCAACTCTGGCTCCTCCTCATGAATGTAGTTGAGAATGTGTTAGAATAATTACTAGTAAGACATTCTATATTAATTAATATTAAGCTACTAGCAGTATAACAAAATCAGTTTCTATTTTTTAATTTGTAGGTCATGGACAATCGTCAAATCCGATATCGTTGGAACTACCAACCGAAAATAAAATAAAAGGAAAATGGAGCATGAAAGAAGATATCATTGTTTGGCTGAATGAAGGTTAGCACAAAATTGATGAGTGGCTAAGATTAAAGCATGGATATTTTGTGGTTTCTAAGCATAGCAGTTAATCCAAATTCAAATTCATGGTGATTCGTTCGAGTACCTCAGAGATTGATTATTCAAGTTTGAGAAATTTTTGTAACGATCGCCACCGTTCGAATCAGAAAATCATTTCCCACATAGCAGTGATCATCATGGAAACTTCTCAAACTCGAATAATCAACCTCGGAGTCACCCTAATAGATCACAACAAATTTAAACTAGGATTTACCGTAACACGTACATACCACAAAATACACAGACTTTAATCTCTCTAACTCGAGAACTCTATACCAAACCTTCATTCAACCAAACACTAACCTCTTATTTCTTACTCTCTTTTGCGTTTGTTTTATTTCTGGTTGGTAATTCCAACGAATTTGAGTTTAATAATATGCTCCACCAAACAAGTTAATGAACAAAATTAATACAGCACAATGTAAATTAACTACTGCTTAAGCTTACCTGTGTTCCATTATGGGTCTTCATAGATTCTTCGTGCGCCTCCAAAGGTTATTAACCATCATCGTCACTATTGTTCTCTATGTTAAGTCATCCGTATTTTTTTTTTGAATAGTCCCTGGCCTGATCTTTGATCCCAGTACCATCATGATTGCACAAACAACGATTTAGAAAAATTAGCACGACAACTATTCATAATCGATGAAGCAAAAAATCAATTAATTCAGTAAACCTAAAAAAAGGATCCACCAAACTGCTACTTACCTTGTTGCCTTTGGGTTTTAGGTTCTTCATCAATTTCCTTTCCTAGTGGACACAACTTACTCTGTGGTCTTTCTAATGTTTCAACCGCTGTCCATCGAATTTCAAATTGATTAAAAAAATCAAGCAAATGAGAAACACATAGATCCTTATACCTTATAATGTACAAAGTCAAACATGTTAATCCAATGGGAGACGAATCAGTTCTTACGATGAAGATATGCACTTGAACGCCCGAAAGGTACTCACCACCACGAACATGATAGGGCTGAGGAGATAGGATGATGATATAAAAGTATGCGATGACCTACTTTGTTTATGATTATGGATCACCCTCTGATTACATGTGCCTAAGGACCTTAAGAAAAAAAAAGAAAAAATACACACTCCACATTGGACCTGGAACCCAGCAGAGATGTAAGCCCAACTACAATAAATTACCGAGCCTTGAGTCATTAAAAAAATTGCGGTTGGGCTATTTTACTAATTGATTGGGCCGGATTAATTTTTTAATCTTATGTTTAAGTACCAAAAAAGAAGAACATTTTTCATTAAACCAAGTTCAAAAAAAAAGTTACATTAACAAAAACATGCGGTTCTCTTGTCTTTCTCACTGATTGGGCCAGATTTTTTTTAAAAGTTTGTGCAATTACAAAAAAAAATTCTCATGTTAACCAAATTCCAGTAAAAAACACTAGTCCTTCAACGAAGAATGGTTAATAAATTTTTTAGATAAAAAAAATTTGTTGAATGTATGTCAAAGGCCAACAAATAAAAAAATTGTTTCTTTCCAAAAGGAATAAATTCATTCTGGTATTATTTTAAAAAAAAAGGCCGTTCTGCCATTTGAACTTGAAAAAAAAAAATCTCATCAAGTTAAAATGACAAACTCAATTAAAAACGTACACAAACCTACATTATTTGCGAATGCGATTCTGATTTAGTTAATACCCAAGTTTGTTTTCAAATTCATTACATACAAAAAAGGCAATATAACTGTTCAACAACCAATAAATAGAAAATTTAGTTTCATACTTCCTAAAACTACGGGAAAAGTTTTATCATCATATATGGACAAACATGTCAAACACAGGCGCATTACGCCTTCAGTTCCTCATCCTAAGGCATCCTATTTGCATCGAACCTAGATGATCGTCACTGGCTCAGTGGATATCACCTCGAAGACCCCCACACCACCTGACTTGAAGTTGCACAATGAAGCAAAGTTCTCCCATCCTCGAGAAATAACGCCGAAGCTACCGTCCCTTTTTCCACTGTACCTTGTATATGTAGCTTCGACCTCTATGTGGCCGTGTGTAAGGATGATAGGGTGCCTCTAACCAGTGAAGTGACTGAGATGAGGGACATTAGGCTGATTTTAACACAAAAATTTCAGTAAGTATCAGCTAATTTAATGCTTCTTTAGTAAAAAATATTTTAAACAACAGGTTGCAACAAGTTAACGCTTACCAACAATCGCGACGATATCATGCGAGGAGTTAGGTCAATCACAAAAAAGGGCCACTTGGTCTTTACCTTAGCAGCAACGGCTTTAGCACTGGCTGAAGGAGGGATGTTGATACACTTTTCAATTTGATAGTCACCAGTCCTTACATATGGTGGTTCTTCAGGATCACGGAGTTGGTATGAATTCTCAATGCCACCAAAATCAAATATTCGAACTTGCAAATTAGAGTTTTCTTTGTGTGAGAAATAGAGCATGGAGTCCAGATTGATTTTGTATGTCTGGTAGAACTCCTGCCAGCCACGAGTCAATGCAATTTTGCCACTTTGGACTGGCTACCAAAAGCACCGAAAGGGGTTATTCCTTCCGTCAGGCACAACCAGGTCCAGGTACGGGGTACGATTTGGGAGCTCATCCGGAGTTATAGGTAATGACTGTTACACATAGGTCAAGTTGGGTCAAAACATTGATAACATCGCACAAACTAGAAAATTCAAAGGTCTATAGTTAAGGGAGGTGATTTACCAGTTTGAACATTAATGGCCTTATTACTAGCTTTAGAAACTTCAACTTGTAGTTCTGTGTGGTACCCTGATCCATCGGTAGCTTTCTCTTACCCTTGTCCTTCGAAGATGTCATCTATGGCAAGTGTAACACAGAGTTCATGTTGAAAAACGAACTAAATCAGAGTTCATGTAAAAAAACTCATATAAGTGACTAGGGATGTCAATGGGGGCAGGGCGGGGACGGGGGATGCCTCCCTGCTCCCCATCCTCGCCCTCAGATTTGCTCCCCATTCCCGCCCCTATTCACATCCCCATTCCCCACGGGGCCCTATTCCCTGCGGGGACCCCATTCCCCATCTACATAATAGTTCTAACTAATTATTAATTTCCACATGAATAGAGATGCAAGTATCTATCTTATACAAAACTGCAAGATTTTATACCAAAAGTCTAAATGACACGATGTTGACTTCTTTTGAAATAACACAATGGGGGGACACAACGATGAGCCAAAGAAAAAAAAGCAATGGACGAGGTGGGAGACACGACAACAAAAAAGAGAATGGACACGACGGCAGAGTTATGAAAAGGAATGTCGCAAATAGAAATTACGACGCGGTAAGGGTGACGGCACAGTGAGGTGTGACGATGCGGTGAGAAGGGTGACGAGGGGGTGGCTGCAGAGAGGTTGGATGGAGTATGGACAGCCTTAGAGATCTCTGAATTGAAGAAGGATTATGCAAATAAAGATTAGGAGTTTTGGGTTTCTATATATATGTATGTGTGAGAAATGACTAAAAAACATATATGAGAAATAAACTATTAAGGATAATTCAAGGAATTCATAAATTTCGAGGAATAGCGGGGACAGGATGGGGATCCCCGCTCGGGTCCCCGTGCCTGCTTCGGGGGAATTTTGTCCCCCATCCCCAACCCTGTGGGGAAAATTCCCCACAATCGGATCCCCATTCGGGGCAGTCCCTGCAGGGATCCCTGCGTCTCAGGAAATTTTGCCATCCTTACAAGTGACACTTACGATTCAAAATCTACAGACATGTATGTTTTTTGGTATTAGAAAGAAAGTGGTTCCATTTTTTCACAAACAATGTTTCTTCATTTTGTTGAAACTGGTGAATGTCGTGAACTATTGAATCTTTAACAGAACAATCTTAATCAAACCTAAATGCATAAAATCCTTTTTCAGATGAACAAATGAGAAACCCAGAGCAGTCACCCATTCATTTAAAATACCTTAACTAGCTAATATTGATTTTACTACGATTAAATTTTTATTACATGGACATTGCGTGAAGATGATAATAATAACCGATCGCTATCAGGAGAAGAGTTAGGATAGAGTTTTACCTTGGTCGAGATTTTCGTGGAGAAGAAGCTCTTGGAGTTGAAACCTTCAGCAGCAAAGTGTGTTAGCTTGGGGTTACAAGGAGGAGTGTTTTATGAAGGAAAAAAATTAAATTTAAAATGAGGTATTAAAACGCCGCGTTTTGAAAAAAATTGAAATTTTAAATGAGCTATTAAAACGTGGTGTTTTTGGATAATCTTCAACAAATATTCTGTTCTATCCCAATAACTCCCCGTAAATCCCCCTCCATCAATGCCTTTGGTTTATGAAAACCTCAAAAAAATTTAATATGCCTTCCAAAAAAAATAAATTCCTAGAAAAATTAAATTATTCAGTATTTGCTATTAACCCAATTAATGTTAGCAAAGTTGTTGAAGCACATTTTATGACTTAAATAAAAATTTTAAATTAATGTGATTAATGGGTTTCTACGTAACTACTAGTATTTCCTTTTAAAATTAAATTCTTCAACATTTGTTACTAGCGCAATTAATGCTAAATTAAAATATAACCGGTTGAATGTTGAAACAATTTTTTTTTATTTTTTAATATTTAAATTAAAATTTTGAAATCATTTAATTACTGGGTATCTTTTATTAATTTTTTATGACTATCACTACATATTTTGATAACTATTTAGTGTTTAAATTTAAATTCTTCAATGTTAGTTATTAACATAATTAAAACTAAAAAACTTTCCTGGTTGAAGCAAACTTTACTGGGTAAATTAAAATTTTGAAATCATTTGATAACTTGCTTTCTTGATATCTAATAGTATATAACAAATAAACTAGTTTGCAATTCAATTCATATTTAAAAATAAATAAGTTATAACATTTTCTTTATCAACAACGTGTATTAGCAAGGGATAACAATTTTGAAAACATTTGTGATTCAATTAAAGGGGATCTCTGCACATTTTTAAACGAGACATTTCCAAAATATTTTGATAATCAATTAAAGGGGACTTTACGTTTTCCAAACATTAGTATAACACAAAGAATTGAATAATAATAACTACCCACTACCACTGATTCGACGTTTGGATTAATTTCACATTAAAAAGTTTAATAAATTCTCAACTAACATAGTAACAAAGCAAAAAAGAAAAAAGTAACACCCATTAATCAACTATTCTTCGTCTGTAACACTTCCTTGGCATCTCCCTCCCATCAACCACAGCCATCTTCGCAGTAATTAAACAAGAATGGAACCTGGATTCTGGTAAGCATCTTCTTCAATCTTCTACTACCTCCTTTGATAACAGCTGTATCTGTAAAGAATTAAACTGAGCATATTTACATAACTGCATACAGAGAACCAGTAAATAAAGAGTCACGAAATGTTTGGCTATAAATCATCCCTTCTTTTAGGTTTCACTCCCCTGTATTTCATTTGACATTGTTTCTTCATGTTGGTTAGGTATGTTAATGCATTAAGAAACATACAACAATCGTACAACCAGTTTTATGTCTTCGAGCTTTTCGCAACAGATGTACGTTAATCCACAACTTTTCCTTGTTTCGTTGTTATGCTTTTGTTAAAAAACCTTTGGAACACTAACTTGCAATGGTTTTGTCTTGTTCCACCACATGATGATATCAAATTCCCACATAATATCGTGAATTTATTCAAGTGGTACAGTACGATAGATCTTTATTTAATAGACACTCAAGACAATTGCCTACATATCACGCCCAAGAGAGACGGTGACAGGTTTTGGATTAAGGGAGCTGATTTAGGGAGGATACGACGCATGTATAGACGATCTTCTTTGCTGAGTGTGGAGCTTAGGTACGTTGGCTGGGGAGTATTCTACATGATCGTCAGGGACATTAATCGGAAAGAGGAACCTCCATGTGTCATTGGCGAACTGTATGCGTCGAAGGTTTTGCCTGAACAAATTATACAACGCTTGTCGTCGGTGTGCGGTGCTTACTTCAACAAAGAAGCCCAACTAAGAGTCTACCACACCGAGATGTTCCTTAGAAATCACCGCCGGAACCAACAACAGCATGATGTGGATACTCAGCAGTCAGGGTGAGCAACATCTTACCACTATTATCTGCTCTAATTTCTCACATTTTCAATTTTTATGCCTAAATTTTTTTAACTCTACTACAGTGTCAACAAGAGGCAACAAGGTAGGGGGCTGAGGCAGGTCCTAATAAACGGCAGCGACCCACAACCTCCCTTGACTCGTTTGTCAACCAGGGGTCAACCTAGCAGATTTATGCAGACCTTTAAAAGTTCATGTCTAGTGTAATTAATCAAAATATTATTCTGAATGTGTTATTTTGTTTATGATGTGCTATGTTGGACATTTGGTGAACATTTGTGATATTTTTTGGTTTTATATATGGTGCATATATCCTGCATTCTATTTTATTGCGACTACATTTTGGTTATAGGTAGTGTATCGACCTAATAGTGACTGCTACTGAATGCAAATGCAATGCTACTGAATGAAAATGATATTGAATGCACATATCATACGTGAACAATAATCTATCGAGAATAGATTCGATTAGGTTATTTATTTAACAAAAAAGAATGTTAACTGTTAAACAATGAGTTTGGCCATGAAAAGAATTTTAGAGGTTTAGTTATTCTTCTTGTGCAAGAAATTGTTTGTGGCTGTAACAACATCATTGTCACAATATTGTAATCCTCATGAAAGTTGGGTTTATTTGATTTCTTCACTTTGTTATTTGTTAATTGGGGCACTCTGCCGATTTTGGGTTAAAAAAAAAAACAAAACTTATTGGAATTCCGAATAAGTACATTGTCATTGGCCCATTTAAATTTCAATTGGAATTTTTGGGCATAGTGTATAACCCTTTATGGTTCAGAAAGATTCTATTTTTTGCTAACAACAGCTTTAGGGCCCGTGAAAAAAAGTAAAAATTTATACACAACCAGGCAGCCACATACACCAGGCCGAATTCAAAATGTCAAACTAAAAAAGGTGATATTCAACGTGTATAGTTCCAAAAAAACATTCCTGGTATGTCCCTACGTTAGTCCCAAGAAGTTCAACTACATCACAATATCTTATCTTTAGGAGGTGGATGGTGAAGGACTCCAAACGACATGAACTTAATTACTGGTCATAGGGTTTCTAATTTCCAATTTAAGCTTCATGACCATAGCCGAATAAGGAACCAGATTGATCAAGATTTTATGAACAAAATCTGGTAACATATAATGGAATGATAGTTTAAATTGGATATAAAAAATGAACATTTGTGCTTTCGTGGTATATCGCATGGTGTTTTAATTCCATCTAACGTATAAATCAGCTCCCTTAATCTGGTGTAACTAAATTAATTTGAAAAAATGACACTAACCTTGATCGTGTATTGTAGACTAATCTACACAGCAATAATGTGTTCCTGTCCACCATCTGATCCAACGTTTCATGTCTTGTATGGTATGATGAACAATATTTTTGTCCCCCCCCCCATGAAAATGCGTGGGATTGAGGCGTCGTTGAAAAGAACGAAAGCAAAATCACCGGAGTCTTTGTCCCTTCGAGGCATGACTGTCACCCTTTGAACCACATGACTAAACAAGTTACAGAAAAACTCAGCAATGCCATCCACAGTGGGCATAGACTCTCGACCGAAGCATACGGTCAGTGTCTTTGGATGTTTCGCGTCATCTAGCTCCTTGCAAACATACTTCTTCTTTCCCTTTTCTTGCTCAGTTTGCCTTCCTCCTTGTTGCATATGCATTCGTCGGCCATTGTTATGTCTACTCAATTCCTCTGGTGCAACTGATATGCACTGGTCCTGTGTGTTGAAACCCAATAATCTTGCAAGATTCCTCTAATACTCCAACCATACGGCATCCATTGTTATGTTGCCTAGAATTCTAGAACAAATATTTGAGAGGGTATCGGGAATTATCATTAGGAGGACGTATCTCATCCTATAAACCTGGTATAAGGTGAGCTCAGTTTTCAACACGTGTCCAAGGGTTTCGAGTTTTCTGGATTTGTCCACAACCCCTGAGAACTCGGGAGATAGTAGGCATTGCAAACAGATGACACAATCCTTGACAAGACTGTTCATAAACCAGCCGTCCTTTTTTATGGTAGTTTGCACAATACGGCTCAATCCCATGGTCTCTATTGACAGTAGAAATGTGATGACCATCAAGGACTGTGTAACTTCACGGTGAAGGACTTGTGTCAGCATCCTGAATGCAGTTCGATCGATTCCATGGAACATTTCCAAACATTCGACTGCCATGCTTGAGGGCTTCCTTCTAGTATCCATGTTGTATGGGGAAGAATTTGTAAGCATATAGTTTATAGTTTTTGTGCATAGTCCACCCACTCGTAGCCTCCTTCTTGTACGCATGCAGCATGGTTTCCACTTTATTGCACCATGTTGTTACTCGTAGTCCTAGACTAACCATCACCTACCTTGGAATATTAATTAATGGCCTTAATTATGTGGTATACTGGTATATGGTATTATAGATACCACTAGGTAAGGTTTAGAGTTTCTTCTTGAAATAGAACATGCGATACCTTTATCTAATACGGAAAAATTGAAGTTAAATTGGGTAAACCTCCCCATATTTTATGAATTATACCAAGTTATTTAGCTTAAGTAACTTTATACCAACACTAAGTTTTAGTGTTATCGATGTGTTCGATTTAGGATTCATGGTTCAATGTGTACGGTTTAGTGAGTAGGTTTTAGAGTGAATGGCTTCGTGCGCATGGTTTTTGGTTTGGTGGTTTTCGGTTCAATGTGTATGGTTTAGGGTTCAAGATTTAGTTAGTAGGTCTTAGGGTGTATGGTTTCCAGCGTATTGTTTATGGTTTGGCAGTTTTCGGTTCAATGTGTATGGTTTAGGGTTCACAGTTTAGTGAGTAGGTCTTAGAGTGTATGATTTCGTGCGTATGGTGTATGGTTTGGCAATTTTCGGTTCAATGTATACGGTTTAGGGTTCACGGTTTAGTGACTAGGTCTTAGAGTGTATGGTTTCGTGCGTATGGTTTATGGTTTGGTGATTTTTGGTTCAATGTGTACGGTTCAATGTGTACGGTTTAGTGACTAGGTTTTAGAGTGAATGGTTTCGTGCATATGGTTTTTGGTTTGGCGGTTTTTGGTTCAATGTGTACGGTTTAGGGTTCACGATTTGGTCAGTAGGTCTTAGAGTGAATGGTTTATGGTTTGGCGGTTTCTGGTTCAATGTGTACGATTTAGTGACCAGGTCTTAGAGTGAATGGTTTCGTGCCTATATTTTATCGTTTGGCGGTTTTCGGTTCAATATGTACGGTTTAGGGTTCACGGTTTGGTCGCTAGGTCTTAGAGTGAATGGTTTCGTGCGTATGGTTTATGGTTTGGCGATTTTCAGTTCAATGTGTGTAACCGGTTTAGTGATAGGTCTTAGAGTGTGGTTTCTGTGTATGGTATTATGGTTTGGACAGTTTTTGGTTCAACTGTGTACGGTTTTAGGGTTCACGGTTAGTGACTAGGTTTTAGAGTGAATGGTTTCAGTGCGTATGGTTTATGGTTTGGAGGTTTCAGTTCAAATGCGTACGGTTCAATGTTTATGGTTTAGTGAATAGGTTTTAGAGTGAATGGTTTCGTGGATATGGTTTTGTTGGCGCATTTCGGTTCAATGTAACGGTTTTAGGGTCGTTTGGTGTAGGTCTTAGAGCGAATGGTTTCATGCGTATGGTTTATGGTTTGGAGTTTCCAGTTTAATGTGTACGGTTTAGCGACTAGGTCTTATAGTGAATGGTTTCATGCATATGGTTTTTTGGTTTGGCGGTTTCGGTTCAATGTGTACGGTTTAAGGGTTCACGATTGGTCAGTAGGTCTTAGAGTGAATGGTTTATGGTTTGGCAGTTTCTGGTTCAATGTGTACGATTTAGTGACCAGGTCTTAGAGTGAATGGTTTCGTGCCTATATTTTATCGTTTGGCGTTTTTCGGTTCAATGTGTACGGTTTTAGGGGTTCAAGTGTTTGGTCGCTAGGGTCTTAGAGTGAAGTGGTTTCGTGCGTATGGTTTATGGTTTGGCGATTTTCAGTTCAATGTGTACGGTTTAGTGACTAGGTCTTAGAGTGTATGGTTTCGTGTGTATGGTTTATGGTTTGACAATTTTTGGTTCAATGTGTAAAGTTTAGGGTTCACGGTTTGGTCACTAGGTCTTAGAGTGAATGGTTTCGTGCGTATGGTTTATGGTTTGGTGATTTCCAGTTTAATGTGTATGGTTCAATGTGTATGATTTAGTGACTAGGTCTTAGAGTGTATAGTTTTGTGCGTATAGTTTATGGTATGGCGGTTTTCGGTTCAATGTATACGGTTTAGGGTACACGGTTTGGTCGCTAGGTCTTAGAGTGAATGGTTTCACGTGTATAGTCTATAGTTTGGTGGTTTTCGGTTCAATGCATACGGTTCAATGTGTACGGTTTAGTGACTAGGTTTTAGAGTAAATGGTTTCATGCCTATGGTTTATGGTTTGGCGGTTTCTAGTTCAATGTGTACAGTTTAGGGTTCACAGTTTGGTCGCTAAGTCTTAGAGTGAATGGTTTCGTGCGTATGGTTTATGGTTCGGCGATTTCCAGTTCAATGTGTACGGTTCAATGTGTACGGTTTAGTGACTAGGTTTTAGAGTGAATGGTTTCGGGCATATAGTTTTTGGTTTGGCGGTTTCCAGTTCAATGTGTACGGTTTAGGGTTCACGGTTTGGTCGCTAGGTCTTAGAGTGAATGGTTTCGTACGTATGGTTTATGGTTTGGCAGTTTCTGGTTCAATGTGTACGGTTTAGTGACTAGGTCTTAGAGTGAATAGTTTCGTGCCTATATTTTATGGTTTGGCGGTTTTCAGTTCAATGTGTACGATTTAGGGTTCACGGTTTGGTCACTAGGTCTTAGAGTGAATGGTTTCGTGCGTATGGTTTATGGTTTGGTGGTTTCTGGTTCAATGTGTACGGTTCAATGTGTACGATTTAGTGACTTGGTCTTAGAGTGTTTGGTTTTGTGCGTATGGTTTATGGTATGGCAGTTTTCGGTTCAATGTGTACGGTTTAGGGTTCACGGTTTGGTCACTTGGTCTTAGAGTGAATGGTTTTGCGTGTATGGTTTATGGTTTGGCGGTTTCCGGTTCAATGTGTACGGTTTAGTGGCTAGGTTTTAGAGTGAATGGTTTCGTGCCTATGGTTTATGGTTTGGCGGTTTCTGGTTCAATGTGTATGGTTTAAGGTTCATAGTTTGGTCGCTAAGTCTTAGAGTGAATGGTTTCGTGCGTATGGTTTATGGTTCGACGGTTTCCAGTTCAATGCGTACGGTTCAATGTGTACAGTTTAGTGACTAGGTTTTAGAGTGAATGGTTTCGTGCATATAGTTTTTAGTTTGGCAGTTTTCGGTTCAATGTGTACGGTTTAGGGTTCACGGTTTGGTCGCTAGGTCTAAGAGTGAATGGTTTCGTGCGTATGGTTTATGGTTTGGCGGTTTTCGGTTCAATGGTATAGTTCAATGTGTACAGTTTAGTGACTAGGTCTTAGAGTGAATAGTTTCGTGCCTATGGTTTATGGTTTGACGGTTTCCGGTTCAATATATACGATTTAGGGTTCACGGTTTGGTCGCTAGGTCTTCGAGTGAATCGTTTCATGCGTATGGTTTATGGTTTGGCAATTTTCGGCTCAATGCGTACGGTTCAATGTGTACGGTTTAGTGACTAGGTTTTAGAGTGAATGGTTTCGTACCTATGATTTATGGTTTGGCGATTTCTGGTTCAATGTGTACGGTTTAGGGTTCACGGTTTGGTCGCTAGGTGTTAGAGTGAATGGTTTCATGCGTATAGTTTATGGTTTGGCGGTTTTCGGTTCAATGCGTACGGTTTAGGGTTCACGGTTTAGTTACTAGGTCTTAGAGTTTATGCTTTCATGCCTATGCTTTATGGTTTGGTGGTTTCTGGTTGTTACACATGCCAAATCACTGATCCAGAATCTCACATACCAAAGCACGCATACCAAATACCAAACCGCCAAAGACCAAGTTACAGTACGGTTTAGGGTTCACGAACTAGTGACTAGGTTTTAGATTGAATGGTTTCGTGCCTATGGTTTATGGTTTGGCGATTTTTGGTTCAATGCACACGGTTCAATGTGTACGGTTTAGTGACTAGGTCTAAGGTCTTCGAGTGAATGGTTCCCGTTTTACTCTTTTTGGCGTTCATGGTTTACAATATATTGTTTCGTGTTTACGGCCTACGATTTAGTGTTCGCGTGGCGTTTAGGTTCAAGGTTATACGGGATAGGGTTTACGTCTTACGGTTATGTGATTAGGTTTTAGAGTGTTTGGTTTCGTACCTATGGTTTATGGTTTCATACCTATGGTTTATGGTTTATGGTTTTGTATCCCTAACGTTTATAAAAGTGATTCAATGTTATCCTACTATCAATTATACTAAAAAAATTCCAAACACATTTCTAATAGTTAATTGTAAGTTTCGTTATTTTCTTTCGGGGAAGGAAGTGCTTTGCGATGAGGGATGGGAAGTTCAGTCTCCTATAACTGATAGGCGACGGCCAAAAGGTGGAAAGCAAAAAAGTCATTAGGCAATAAATTAGACGATGAGTGCCCATGACAAACGAAAAATCAAAGAAGTGTGTGGGAGACAGGTAATGTAATACACATAGTTAATGAAAAGGAATATAACTCATAGGAAATGGAAAAAATTTTCCCTTTTCTCGAGCTATTGACCTAATACGTGTATGATTTTCATACTAACCTTTTCGAGTGTTTAGCCGTCGCATTAAACTTTGTTGTGGACTAAATCTTTGACCGGGTGTGTGATAATGAGAGATAACAACACAATTCTGTTATATGAGCATAGTACTTTATGAGAATTAATTGATTAAACTTCATGGAGACAAGCATTCATTACGAAAATTAAAATAAATCTTCAAGTAACCTATTGGTTTACGAAAAAAATAGACAGTTACCGGAAGATTTTTATTAGCTTTGACTACAACAATGTAAATCAACTAATGTATTGAGCTGAATAATTTCAATTAGTTCCAAAAGATGGAGACTTCGATTAAAAAAAAAGGATGGAGCCTTTTCTTTTACCAATCAAAAAATAGAGTTTTATGTAAATTAATTTTTTGCAAAACGTTAGGAATATAAACTGGATACGTAAACTGGCTCATATATTAGAAGTCTACAGCCAAATATCAATCATCTGTCAAAAATCCTTTGAAAGTAGGGACAACCTACCATGTTTGTTATTCTTTTAAGAAATTGTGCTTGCTAGTGGAGTGCAACTCAATAACTGTACATATTGCAATATTTTTCATTTTTTTTAAAAAAAATTTAAATAGCTAAAACACCCAATGGCTGCCAGAGGGAAGCGACGCTCAACACAAAAAATAGAAAAGGGAGACGACGAAGCCAAAAAGTAACAAAGTAGAAAAATCTCAAGAAAAGTAGTCGACAAGGAAGTGATAGAACTGTCATCCAGGTTAGAATTAAATTATATTTTGACAAACTGTAAGTGTCCTTTTAAACCGATTCCGAATATAAAGTATTCATATTTTTAGTTTTGTTTTTCATAGTCTCCGAGGAAGCACCATGCATGACCAGCGACTACATGTAAATTTTAATGGTGGAGCTGGCAAAGAGATTGGCGAGGACTTCGGTAAAACTACAGTCCTAGAAGGTTCCCTAAAAGAAGTGGTAACGCAAATATCGACGATGATGAATACACTTTCAAACCTGATTGCTTCCCAGACCAAGACGTATTATCCTGTGTTTGGAACAATGCCACAAACGATTAATCTTCGGAATGATCTGCCCGATAACTTCAACCCTACAGTAATGCCTGTGATCATGAGCGGATTCAGCATGCCATCCGATACTCTTGGGAGGAATCTAGATTCATCCAAGAAGATTAGATCCAACATGTCCAGCATTCATCAAGCCATGGATTCAATATCGCATATAGCTACAGTGTTGTTCAATGTCTCCGAAGTGTGAACAAACACCGCCAGATGATTATGTTATTCGTCGCAGTTTGTTCAGAGATGATGGTACTGGAATGAAGACAAATACAGAACCAGTTATATCGAGTAGCTTAGATAAGGCTGTATATGTTAGCTACTTCAACCCGGCTGACAAAAAGTTGTCACTAGTGAAGGAATCCGCAAAGATACCTGCGGTGGGTTATTTCCTGTTAAGAAAGTGTTAAAGATTTGTTGTTCTAATTAACTATTAATAACTAATGGGTTAGTTTTCATTTTATCAGTGGATGCCTGTTATGTTCCATCCCCCAGCTGATATGGCACTGTGCAAGGACAAAGTTTCAGTCGTGACCTACGTCTTTGCTTCAGATATGGAGGATGAAGAATTGAATTCAGAGATAATCTCACAGACAAACTTGTGGCACGCTAATAGGAGAGTCATGTATACTCTACTGCCAAACAAACCATTGGTGGATGAGGTATGGATTTTTCAGTCATTAGCATTTGTTAATTTCATAAATGAAATTTCTAACATATAAAATACTTTTAATAAGGGAATATATGTTTATATTTGTTCTTATTGGCCGTCAAACAACGAACGATAAAGTAGATCATAAACCTGACATCAAGCATGCTCATGTGTGATGCACACAAGGACACCAGTTTTCCCTGCTTATGGTTTTTACCAACTACATTTTCGATGAGTGCAAACCATTAACAGATTGTCCATCTCATGGTTTCCATTGATCTTATACATGTTCCCGTAAAATCAAATTTCAGCAATTTGCCTTTAATTGGACTTACTCCCTAAAGACTTTGAAACGGTATTACGCTGAGGAATACATGGGAGAGTTTGAATCATTATGCAAGGTAAGTTTCTACTTTAAGTATCGCAATATATGTTAATGTCAGTAAAGAATGCTTATTCCAATATAACTTATTTGTGAATTTTTTGTTAGATTTTCGTTCCAATGAATGAGGATAACATGCACTGGTACCTGCTTGTAATTGACATTGAAAAAAGACACCTTATATTACTATATTCTAAACCATGCGTCTCGAGCAGAACCAGGCGCCGTCGTTGTGCCAAGCTAATGGTAGTGTTTCAAAATTTCTAATAGGCGAAAATAACTTCTAAATTGCTTGAACAGGCAGCGAAATTGACACATGAAATAAATTTTACTTTGATTACAGGCACTATTTATTGAGGAGATGCTTGATGACTCGACCTTCTATGCTAACCAAACAACACACAGACTAGTAATTTCGGAATATCCTATAATACACCCTGCATAGATTGGTGAGCAAAACGATGACTCGTAAGAAACCGTATAAGTTTTCGTTTCTTGTTGAATTCTGAATTACTGAGAGACATCAATGATTTTGCTAACGTGTGATGAAAAATTTGTCCTTTTGCACAACTAAAGGAGACCGCTAACATATTTATTGATGTTGTTATTGTGCTATACACTACTTTTCCTGCCAGCCTTGGTTACGGAAGATAATATTTTTTACAGTCCCATTCCATCTACTATGATCATGTACCCTTAGAAATTAAGTTGGTTATAGACTTCAATAAACTTTTTTTTAATATGCAAGGAATGATTGTGAAATTTGGGTGATAACCTGGATGAGGGAGTGCCAATGGAGGAGTAACTACAATATTAAGGTAATTATAAAATAAAATTGCTTTCATGGTTTCCTATATTGTCTTAAAATGTTAATCTAACGTATGCTGACGTTTGAATTTTTTTTTTGTGCTTAGGTAAATGAAAGCACAAGATTGCGACTGGCTATTGATCTGGTCATGAATCCGTTCAATTTGAAATCCCAGGAAGTCCTTGAGGCAGCAAAGACATACTGCAATGAAATATCTAAAAAGAAATAGCGATTGGTTAAGGGGATAGGAAATATGCTCCGAGTTATTCATACCTAAGGCATTCAAATAATTGTGTCCATTGCTTAGACTTTTAATACTTTAATACTTGCAATAACTTATTATGATTATGTTAGTTGAAGTACTTTACGTTAATTTTCGATTTAGGTTTTGTGTTGCACTTATTGATTGAGAAAAAACTACTGGGTCATAACAAAACCGAACTAATTGGCCCGAACCTCTTATTAAAAAACAAAAAAGTTTTTTAGCTGAGATTCTAATATTTATATTTAATTAATGGGCTATTTTAGTCCATTTTTGAATGGAACACCGCATTTTGTTATCTTAATAAAAAATGGTTTGAATTATTTCCGATATTTTTTAAATCAATTAACTAAAAATGATTTCAATAATTTACCTAAATATAAACACAAGATTATACTTATTATAATTTTTTTATTTTATTTTGTGTAACCTTCGTTATGTTTATTCATTTAGTGATACGTAGACCAAGGAAGGGTTATTAAACTACATTTACCATTTCCAAACAAGAGTAATACAATTCAAAGAGAGTTTATTATACGTATTTATTATTCAGTTTATATTTTCGAAAATGTTTGATTACTGATGAGGTTTGAATCCTAATGGATGGCTTCAAGATATCCCTTCAACTTCATTTCTAACCGGTGTGACGTTTGGTTTTACCCTCTTTAAAAGTAAAACTTGACTTCCACCAAAAAATTATTTGACAACAACATTTTAAACCCTCTTCTAATTCACTCACCGCGCCTATCAACTGCAGCAACTAGTCACTAATCTTAGTAAACAAAGATGGAGCAAGAATTCCGGTGAGCATCTAACTATTATCTACTTTTTGTTCAACTTTTTTTCCACACACACGACTGTCTATCTTTGCATGGTTTGTTCTTTTTAATATTGATGACTTCTCAATTTTCGTTGTGTCCTTGCGTGGTTTCTTATTTTTAACATTGCTGACTTTTCAATTTTCGGTTCGAGGTGGCTAGTTACGTGAATGCTTTAAGGAATGTAAGAAGATGCTCTGACCAGGCTTTCATCTTAAACCTATTCGCAATAGATGTAAGTTTATGTCCTACGCCACAGACGTTACTTATTTTTCGTTTTTGTATCTAATTTTTTTCAACATCTATTTAACATGTAATTTTGTTTCTGTGACTATAGGAAGATGTACGGTTTCCACAGCACATTGTATGGAACTTTTTGTTCTTCACAACCAGTGATCTCTATTTCATAGACAGACAAGACAACTGTCTCCATATCCACCCAAAGAGAGAGGGTGATAAGTACTGGATCAAAGCATCGGACATAGGGAGGATAAGATCTCTCTATCGACCAACACCACGGCTTATTGTGGAACTTAGTTACGTAGGTTGAGGTATCTTCTACATGCTTGCATGGGACAATACTCATACGGAAGAAAAGCCTAGAGCCGTTGATGAGATATATGCCTCCAACGTGTTTCCTGACCAAATGAAACAGTGGCTGGCGGACAGATGCAAGGTACACTTCAACAAGAAAGCACAACTGGCTGCGTTCGAGACCAAAAGGTTATTACGCCATCAGCATCGGAGGCAACAAGGTTCACCACCGTGGTCTCAGGAGTCAAGGTAACAATAACTCGTTTACTTAGGAAAGTAATTTTACAGTCTTTTTTATATTCATTGATGTATAATAAATTTTTCAAAAATATTGCAAGTTCAACCACTATCAACAGGGGGGAGGTGCAGTGGCAGGACCTAGTAGGAGGGCAATGGCAGGACCTAGTAGGAGGTATCGAAGAAATTCACCGTCTAACTCTTCCGACTCGTCTGTGAACTAGAGAACACCATCATCGTAGGACAGAACATGACACATTTATTTGTTTTTGGTTTTACGGTGCACTAATATTTTGTAATAGTGTTTCGGTAGCCATGTCTATATGTACATATTTACTTTTGTGGACATCTTCGATTAGTATTCTGTCTAATAACTTTGATTTTCTGAATGTAAATTATCGTGTTGAAAATCGTTATTTGTTAATGTATATACTGCATAATCTATTGGTTTATTTTTATCAACTGTCACACAAGTCTACCATGACAAGAATTTTTTTATTCCAGTCATTATTTATAAGAAAATTTGGTAACAAAGGCTTTTTCATGTGGAAGACTTCATTGTTGTTTTTCTGTGGCTACATGGATGAGGGTGTGGCAGTTGTAACATCCTAATTAGGTATTGGAAATACTTTATGCAGAATCTGCGAAAATAATTAAATTGGGAGTAACATGGTTTTCTTTAGGATGAGGGGTTGTAATGGTGTGATAAGGCCAAAAATATTGGAAATCAAGTAAACGATGAGTGACTAACTTAGCAATATAAAACTTAGCAAGATAAGGTAAATACACATGCAGGACACATGGAAAAATTGGCGACTGCTTCTAATTTCAAACTAAATAAACAACAAATCAGAGATAAGCTTATTGTAGTATGTTGGAACTCCAACGAAATTTATTTTCTAGCATAGGCAAAAACTTTGGTAGACGAGACAAATTTAATGGTACACAACACCTAGTTCAAATTGGTTACGATAACACTGGTAAATACAATATTCTGCCACATCAATTCTCGTTGGATGCAACATCTCACACAATTAATAAGTTAGAAAAATTTAGGTTCATTACTTAAAAGCAAACAAGACACTTCAACCAAACAAAAACTACAGCATAAACCCTACCGAAAACCAAGACTACCAAACGTATGTCTAGAAAAATGACTAAATTCCAACTTCCGTTGCCGATTATTCTGAATGAACTGCTGCAAGAAATTTTCCTGCGAAGTAGTGCCAAAGCTGTAGGGAGATATATGTGCTTGAATAAATTCTGGCACCGACTACGCCAACCAGAGACATGTATACAACACATGCAAAGGCAGAAAGTGTTAGATCAACATGTCTTGTTTCATGTTGGATACTCACTACTGTTAATGGGTTTAGATTCACTATATATAGTGAATGCTGCTTCCGGAGAAGAAGTGCATGTTCATCAACCTTTCGGAGTTGGCATCCATGGGTGGTTTCGTATTGTGGAAGTGTCAAACGGGAACATATGTTTCAAGTTCTCCTGTGAACAAGACGACACAAGACTTTTGGTATGGAATTCAACAAGACAATGCTCTAGAGAAATTTTTGATCCCCACAGGGACCACGGTAGATCATATTTCCCAGTATATGGTTTCAGTCATGTACCAAACACAGATGCATACACCATCATACATATGTGCAAAAGGGATATAGCTGATGCCTACATTTTTTCTCTAGATATTGTTCAAGGCATTCTACATGGTTTCACTGCGTTGATTGTCTCCCTGGTGTAGAAAAAATTGACCCTAACTCTGTTTTTAATAATGGTCATGCGTATTGGATTACTGGTACAGGAGATAGTTATGCTACACCCAAGTCTGTTTTATGTTACAGTGTTGAAGATGAATCATTTAGCGAGGTGTCTATTCCAGTAGGTGCAATATATACCGTTCATAATTTACTAACCCACAAGGAAAAAGTTGCACTCCTCGCTCATACATACAATGAATTTGGTTATGTCGCATCAATTTGGCACTTGAATGAAGATGACGGTAGAAACAGAATATTAGAGCAATACTGTAGGTTTGCGAGTCGAAGCATCAGAGAAAATTCAATACTATTCGTGGATGATAACCTAATTTTGTTGGTGAACAATTCAAAGGAAAGAGAGTTACTCGTCAATTACATGTACAGAGAGCTTGTGTTGACAGAATGACATCGAACATGGCACTAGATATCTATTGGTGAGGAGAGCATGGCGAGACCCAGGAATGCCACACCCGATCATAGTAAGGCCTACACTCAAGTATTTTGATGTTATTTATGTTTTTTTTTTGTTAATGAAATCCCCAGTTAACTGTTATGACATTGGTTAATTCCAAGTGTTTTTTATTTCAGTTTTTCTTTACTAGTGTATGTTTTACATTGGTTTGAAAGACCTAAAATTAAGAGAAATTGTTGCATAACAACTTCAATCTATCTAATTCGATGTGTCATGTAGTGTTCCTCTTGTATAGGAGATTTATAATGGTGTTATTCTTTTTCTAACCATCCTAGTATAGGGATTATGTGACAAATATCAGTTAACCTACTAACATTTTACGCGAATATTCAATCAAAAAATGCTATTCCAAAACAAGATTGAGCAAAGTAAGGGTAGACAGACACATGAATGGAATAAATAGTTACCTGAAAAAACTTGGTTTGGCTTAAAATTTTGGAGAGAGTTGGGCTTAACCGGTTTCAAGCCAGTTGCTGCATCAATCCTCAGCTGAATTATCTAATAATTGTTTTTATAGCTGGCCCAATTTGATAGATAGCCCACTTTACTTTTAGATAGACTTGAACTACCAAAAAATAAATATTTTTCTAGGTTAGTTGACCGAGCCCAATCCCAAATATGTCATAAAGACTAAATATTCAGTTAATTAAAGTAACTAACACTGGGGGAAAAAATATCGATGACCTTTGATCATCTATTATGTTACACCTTAATACCTAACCAGAACTCAACCGGGATAATCGTGAATCGACACATGCATACAAAATTCGACCTATAATTCGACCAAATTTTTCCTATGTAACACGATTCCACCAAAAAAGATGACATATAAACGGGCAATGAAGAAACTACTTGAAATAAGTTAGAAGACAAACTTACATGATGGCTCTGGGTTTTATGAGCACAATTGTATACACCACTGCTTTGTTGGACGATGGCAGAACCTAACCCAGTGCACGGTAAGACCTGCAATAAGCCATACACTCGTTGAATATTACTATATAAGAAGAAAAACAAAGCAACCCACTACATGGTAAGACCTGCAATAAGCCATTAGCACTCTATAACAAACTCTAGGTTGCACTCTACCTCCACGACCACGTCTCTGAAATGATCAACCTATTAGCACTCTTTCATTTTCTTTGACTTAGAAAGTAATAGGAATTCAATAAAGTGCATGAAGGGGTGAATAAATTCAAACAAATTGAGCAAACAAAAGATTCAGCAATAATGGGAAGCTACAGTTTTTAAAAATCAGATCTTTCATTTGGAGTATTATACATCATGTGCAAGGGTATATAGATGATGATCTACAACTTCAATACCTGATGAGCTGAAGCCTTTGAAATCCATTATGTTAATAGACAGGCTAGCTTATTTAAAGCATTAAAGCTAGTCTACTTTACTTTACCCAGTCTATGACATACACAACATCATCTATGGTGATACTACTCTTGGCGATATTTGTTGCTAGGACAATTTTTCTACAATGGAAAATTAACAATCATCAAAGTTACAAAACCTGAGAGTTAATAAAAAAATAGCAATCCTTATATTGCTGAATAATTGATGTGTATTAGAACAAAGCAGTGGCCATTCATCATGGTCAAATAAATCACAAGTGTTAAGATTTATTTAGGTTCAAGGGATTAGGAATTTGGAAACCTATGCAGGAAATTTTCTGAAAGGAAAGCAATTAAACTTGACTAACAAGTTGCAATTCACCAAATTTCCCAAGCCTAACATAACATTCTAGTTGAGTTTCAGCTTCTTCATTCTCTCATTTGTTAAAATTTATGCTGCACACTAGTATATTAGAAGAAAAACAGATCTTGTCAATTATCTATTGTGGTGGCTGCATAATTTGTCATGGAAGTCACCAAATCATCAGTCTATATTGTCATGCCCTTCTCCTTCCTACTCTTACAGAATTGTCGAAGATTGAGTTATAACATGACTGCAATCTTAAGCATTCGTGTCACTAATAAAAAGGTTATTTTTTGGTATTCGGACTGACTTACTATAACATATTAGCCTTCATATGCTACTAAAATTAGTAGGAAACTTTGATATCTAACTCACAAAAATAAATACCATAAAACATATACGTATGTATAGGTAAAACATAATCAAATTCCAACCATGTTGCCTATATCAAATAAACGTCATCGACAATTTTTGCTTTAAAAGCTTCAAGAAATTGTGTGTCTACATTCTAGCAGAAAAATTCAGAAAGAAGGAAATTATTCTTAAGTTTCTGAACCTAATAAAGGTGCTTCAGGTTCCGGTTTTGATCTAATCGTTAGACTTTGTTGATGAAGTCCTCCTTCTCTCTTGTAGCTGCTTCTCTAGTCTTTTTCCTCAACTCTGCTTGTATACTTTTCTTGTTCAGCAGTTTCTCTAGGTTTACTATTCTTTCCTCTACATGTGCTATCAGGTTATCCATTCACAAATGTTCTTCAACATGATTCTGCTTCCCATCACCCGATCCCCTTGTAGCCTCCCCCGCTCTGACCCTTACAATGTGGTCATCAACCCAGAGAAAGAATTTACAATGTGCTTCTGTCACCTAAATCAAATAGAACACACTGAATGTATGGTTGTACAAAACACTCCAATTCAATCTAATCCACATATGTGACTGTAATTAATCCCTAAAGGCTAAATCTAAAAAATCCTTTCAAATTTTAAAGCAATTTTTTTATATCAGATCAGGTTCCATGTCAATTCATGTCTCAATCATTCTTCAAAATTAACCAGCACCAATATCAAATCATATACAATATCAACCCAATTTAACAGCAAATCGCTTACAAAATCAAATCATTTTCATAACCAATAGGCATGTCATTCCAAACAATTCAAAATCACATCCACAACAACTTGAGCTAGGGAAAATAACCAAAATCTATATTCTAAGCCTCCATTCCAAAAATTCAAAATTTACCCAAATTTAGCATAAACTTAGTGATCATACATGAAGAATTGTGTGCTTACCTTTAACAATGGGCATCTAAAAAATAGCCTATTTGGGTTGGTGTCTGTCTTAGACATGTAACAGATGGCATATTTTCTGCAGAAGTATTTTGGGGCCACACCATCTTTTACATCCCCAGGTTGCAGCGAAATTGAACTTGCATATCCAGCTATCAGTTCCTGTTGTCCGCCGGCTTCGACTCTACCTCGTCTCGTGTTTAAAGAGCATGCATCACTGGCCATCAATCTGATTAACATTAAACACCACCATGAAAAACTATTATCAACTATTGCATTCAAAATTGAATCAATCTACTTCGATCAACGGTGATTAAAGAAAGTAAATAACAGAACAAATCATGCAAAATTGGTTGTGAAAATCGACAACAGAAACAAACAAATTAGCTAGAGGAACAAGCAGTAGGCCTTACAATGATTTTTCGAGAGGGTTTTCCTCGTGGGTCGCCGGAACCGTTCCCGCCTAGGGGATGAGTTACGTTCTTCAACAGTTTCGGAAATACTTCACTCTGCCTGTGAGTCACAAAAAGGACACCCACGTAACCCTAGACAAAGAAACAGTAGGCAGGGTCTTCGATGGGGTTCGAAAAAGTCAGTTCACTAACGATGAGTCACCGAAGAAATCAGAAGAATGAGGTAGAAAAAGAGACTGTGGACATTAAAGCGGTTTTTGGGGGAAGGTTTTGCGAGTGGGTCGCCGGAAAAAACAAACGCTTCACCTACAGGAACGGTTGGAGGAGCAGTGAGGTAGAAGAGGAAGCTGTGGACATTACAGGGGTATTAGGAGAAGGTTTTTCGAGTGGTTCGCCGGAAAAATCACACCCATCACCTAAAGGAAGGTTAGAGAAGAAGGAGTAGTGGACACAAGGGTAG
>QBTX01002602.1:0-17505 GCA_003063285.2 Arachis monticola | reverse complement strand
TATTTTCACATTTTTCTCAACATTTTCTCGCATACTTTTCTATCCCTTCGACTGGAATGAAATGTTCCCATATCTATAATTGATTCTTACACCCAAAAGATCTACTAAATGGAGGAGGTAATGAGGGATTAACAAGAGGGGCAGCAGGATTTGAATGCACTTCTCTACATCATCATCAACAACAAAAAAAAAAAAAAAAAAAATCTAATTATAAATATATAACTAAGTTAAACAAAAATCAAAAATTCAACCTTTGCTTTAATGCTTGTTCATACAAAAGACACATGTGATATCTTATCATTTAATTAGAAAATGACACAATTTTTTCTGAAATTTCAAGCATGTAGTGAAATCAAGCCATCTTTTATTGAGGAAAATTGCTATGGTAATGCATAAAGGCTCACTGTCATTAAAAAAATATACGTGTGTTAATCCTAAAACGTGTACATCTGAACTAATGCAAACAATTTACACAACCCACTTTTAAAAGAAAATAAATATAAATGAAAATTTTTTTTTAAACTATAAAAATAATACACATATTAATTTAAAACATGCGTCACACATTAACAGGGTTACTTAGACCTAGTTTGTAAACGTCACATAAATATAAAAATACAGTGACCAATCTATTATCTATTGTATAATTCTAATTTTATAACCAAAAACTTTTTGTATTAAAAAAAAAAAAAAAAAAAAAAAACAAAAAATTGAAAGCCGCAAGGACCAGTTTGCAAGTCAACAATGCAAGGGCATTCTAGACCTCTCTGAACTTTCGCCTCATCTAGTCTTACAACAAACATCAACAATTAACTATTGTAGTTACAAATTTCAATGGGTAATTATTAAAATCGAAAATACATGTAAATAGAAGCTTATTGGTTTACAAGCTACAATAATAACAAAATCATAAAAAATTTAATAATAATAATATTCAAAAGCAAAACAAAATAAGAGCTTAACTAGTCTAGGAAATTTTATGAGGCAAATAACTGAAGTTCTCTAAAAAAGGCATTTTTTTAATTAAAAAACATAAATTTAAAAAAAAAAAAAAAATATTAAATAAACAATTTATGAACCATTGGCTTTCATATTTGACTAGCCATATTCCAAACCTAACTATCTATGGTTAGAACCACAAGAGGTCATCTCCTCAATTTCTTTAATAGATATCTAATACACCCTTAATTGACGCCAAGTGATACTTTTAATTGGAAAGAGTGGCCCTTGCATCATTGGTTGTGCTTATAAATAAAGGTGCTTTCCTGAAACCTTCTGTTACTCTATTATTCTCCCAATTGCTAATTATGCTTGTAATTCCTATGGTGTCCATTCAACTGCAAGCTTACAGCTACCTCCAAATAGGTCCAAATCGCGAAGACAGTGAAAAATGTTTCCTGGTACCAAGGC
The DNA here is from genome assembly GCA_003063285.2 of Arachis monticola. Lineage (NCBI taxonomy): Eukaryota > Viridiplantae > Streptophyta > Magnoliopsida > Fabales > Fabaceae > Arachis > Arachis monticola. Next base: position 16,095 of record QBTX01002602.1, on the reverse strand, counting down.
GACGAGTGCTCCTCGCGCATCGCACGGTTATATTAGAATATGCGCGGTGCGAATCACCACTGAGTGAACACACTAATGGATACATTAGCCTCATGCCAAAGCCAATAATCGGCCCACCAAAAATAAAAACACCTCCAATTTAAAGAGCGAGCAGCAATAAATATAAGAAATATATATGTCCAACCTCATTTAAAAAAAGATGAGATATTTTGATCATATTTGTAGTGCAAAGCCATCAAATGTACTTCGTGTTATCCATATTAGTAGCAGAATATCGATTAAGCTCCCAAGATATGAAGTCGTACTAATTAATCTCTCTCTCAGCTCAAGAACAGAGTTAGGGTCTGATACCTCATAATTAGTTCTAAGATCTTTCACACCAAGTGACAAGTAGTGTAAGTGATGCAATATATCAAACAAAAAAAAAATTGTTTATTATGAATCCACTCCTTTTGGCAAAGTAGCACCCAAATATATTCATCGATCTGAAAAGTAATATACAACCTCACAATGATGTTGGAGAGCGTAATCCCACCCAGAGATAATGTTGGTGTTGGATTTGAGCCAACCCTTTAGTAAGATTAAGGAATAAAAATACGCTCTATGAAGATAACCCTAAAAAAGAAATAAATTGTAAAACATGCCAGAATATCTGTAAAAAATTGTGCTATAGATAAAACAGAGCGAACATTACAATAAATTATTAAAGAAATAAGACTAGATTTAATAAGTGCCATAGAAGAACTTACGACAGATCAGTGTGTGCACCAATAGACATATGTTTAGAGTCTAGAGTGCATATGATCAGCCGTGTACACGAATAGACACACTGTAGAGATGTACATGGGAACAACAGTCGGGGCGCCGAAATATTGTGGCCCAGCCCCAGAAGTGTCAAAGAAACTCATATTATAATTATATGAATGTGAATTAGTATTGTAGAATAGGGGTAAATATTTTTAATTGAGCGTATCAGTAGATTGTGTTGCATATGTCGTTCTTTGGAAGGGTGTAGAGATGCGAACTCAGTATCCTGTGGGTGTCAATGCATTGCAACGCCCAAATTGACCTCTTGGCCCCAATCATGAATTGAATGAGGCCGCCAATCCCGTGTTGATGGGGACTTCTCAATCTTCAGAATCCCGCGTTGATCCACATGACAGTCAAGCTCCCAAATTCCAGCTCGGTGTCTTTACGCGTTATTCTCCTTTCAGGGCGGATTATATTCGCTCTGGTTGCTCCACGCCCTGATGTTATTACTGCAACCCACCACATCATCATAGGTCCAGGTAGAGCGTCAGGAGTAAATTGTGCAATGTACCCACATTATCGACCGCTTAACAATTCACAGTCGCCCCAAAATGACCCAGACAATTTTCCACGGCCCTAGTCTTCCAAGTGTGCGAGCAAGATGGATATACTCAGTGCACGGCATTCCGTCCTGTTCGTTCCTCTTCGTTATCCAATGTGTTCTTCCCCAATGAAATGTCCTCCATGTTGGCGAATTTCAAGCCCGTTCGCCCTCGTTTCCTAAGATGGAGCACATGAAATGCCAGCCCGTCAAGCTCATTGGTATCGGCGGCTATAAGGTTTCATTACTTCCCTGTTGTATTTTCTTTGGCAATTGGTTTTCCTTTTCTATACTAGTTTTTTGCAGAGCCTTACGGCGTCTTCGATAGTTCTTCTTAAACGTCTATTTGAGCCGTGCACTGTTTCTCATTAGTTTTTTATCTCTAATAATCAAATTATCTGGGACTCTGTATAAACAATACGAAGTTTGCGTGTGTTTTTCCCTGTGATCAATGGTTAAATCATCTCTGACCTGACTAATTGAGGGGATGTAATTCACGAGCAGAACTCTGCCAAGAAGGCTGGAAGAGCAAATATCAAAGAACTTGGCTGATGCTGTTGGAATCTAACATCCCTGCACTCAAAAAGGAATGTGTACTTTGAGTCTATCACACAGAAAACACTCTCAACATAATTGCTCCGCACAAAGATGCGTCTCTTACGGACGGGCCAGAGTTGGTTTTTCAGAGACAACGTCAGACTTCAGGGTGCTTGTCCAAGCAGAGGATTGACTGTAATAGCTCCATTACTATTATTCGGAAGGAGATGAGGCGAGCTAGAGCTTGGGCGGGGCTTAAGCGGCCAAGTACACGCTGGGCTGGTCTGGCGGAGGTTTAGAGGAGCGCCAAGAAAAAAGCGTTGCAGTTGATCCGGAGTTGAGAAACGCCCGCAAAACACGTCATAACCGGGAGTTTGACGCCAAGAATGCCTCTAGCACTGTAAAATGCAAAAGCTCAGCCCAAACATACACCAAGTGGGCCCCGGAAGTAGATTTATGCATCAATTACTATACTTCTGTAAAACCTAGTAGCTAGTCTTAAGTAATATAGAAATTTATCTATTTTATTTGGCTGAGTTTTACCATTTAGCTTTTATCATTGATCACTTTGATCATTGAGAGGGCTGGCCATTCGGCCATGCCTGAACCTTCATCATTATGTATTTTCAACGGTGGAGTTTCTCACACCATAGATTAAGGGTGTGGAGCTCTGCTGTACCTCAAGTTTTAATGTAATTCTACTATTTTCTATTCAATTCGATTTATTCCTTTCAGATATTCATTCGTACGAACTTGATGAATGTGATGAGTCATACCTCATCATCATCCATCCTTATGAAGACGTGTCTGACAACCACTTCCGTTCTATAAGAGAAAGCTAGAGTGCGTATCTCTTGGTTCCTGATCCACGGACAGAGTTTCCTCGTGAGATCAGACTTCGTGGTGTAAGCTAGAATTGATGGCGGCATTCATGAGAATTCGGAAAGTCTAAACCTTGTCTGTGGTATTCCCGAGTAGGATTCTGGGAATCGGGAAAGTCTCCCTTGTCTGTGGTATTCCCGAGTAGGATTGCCCGGTAATGAGATGACTGTGACGTGCTTCAAACTTTACCTGCATGGGCGGGCGTTGAGATGACAAAACGCAAAAAGGGGATGTCTATTCCAGTAGCGAGCGGGAACCAACCGGGTATTAGCCCGCTACTGTGACAGAGTGCGGGGGGTTAGCAGTGTAGCTTTTCACTCGAGTGATGGGGATTAGCCATCAAATAGCATGGGTGGACTGCCTCCAGTCTGGTTAGCTGGTGCGAGTAAGCCGCACAGGATATTTCCCGACGTAAGGAAGAAAGTGAGCCGACAGTGGATGGTGAACGCAGTGGCTGAGACGAGCAAAGCTTGCCATGGAAAGGACGGGTAAGAGAGGGGGGATTGAAGTAGAGGGTGAGCAAGGGAAAGCAGGGGTCCCTTGGGGCTCGTACGGAGCATCTCCATCCGGCTTACTGAAATGTCCCACAAATGAATCTGCATAAAGTGTGTCTATCCCTTTGATCATTCCTTTTTATTATTAATGTATTCTAAAAAATTCGATAAGACCAAGTTTAATGCTGCCCTAACTGAGAGTTCTGCAAGTCGACCAGTGAGCCGCTTGCTTTGATACCAACAGGACTTGTGGATTGCGACCCTTACTCACTAAGGTTTATTACTTGGACGACGACCAGTACACTTGCTGGTTAGTTGAAACGGAGTTGTGGAATCCACAATGAAAAGACAATTTTTGAATAAATCATATAAGCACAGAAGAATAGAGTGATCACAATTCGTCCACCAATACATGCTGTTTGGTGGTCGTTCCGAGATGATTAGATTGACAATGACCTCACCAACCGCTTGCGTTTGATCCCGGCAGACCAACACCAAGTTTCTTTGGCGCCGTTGCCGGGGATTGTCGAGTATGGACAACTGACGGTTCATCTGTTGCTCAGATTAGGTAGATTTGCTTGTTCAAAAATCTTTTATATATAAAAAAAAAATTTTCTTTTATTTTCGTTTTTCCAAAAAAAAAAAAAAATTCTGAAAAAAAAATTGAATAAAAATACCAAAAGAAGAAAAATTTTAGAGAAATTCATAAAAATCAAAAATATGGTTGTTGTGTGTTTTTTTTTTTTGTTTGAGTCTTGAGCTCAATTTGGTTTAAGGTTTTGGTGTCAGAGTTGGCCTGCTTTGTTTAAAAGTTTTTCTTGCATTTTTTTCGAAAGTCTCATGCATTCATAGTGTTCGTGCTCCATGATCGGTTCAAAAGTTGTTCGTTGACAGAGTCTGCTTGTTTAGAAATCCCTGGGATAATTGTCCTGATTGTTGTTGTGTCTTCCTTGTGTGTTTCATGTGCATTGTGCGATTCATATTTTTCCATGGCATTAAAGTGAAATTTTGTAAAGTATGATAGTTCTGTGCATAGTTTATCACTCCGTCTTTGAGACCTATTATCCAAAAATATTGATTATTTTAAGCTTAAAATGCTGATGAGTATATGCATATGACTTGGATATCCAAATACCATGAATCCTCTACCATCAAAGTGTTCTAGTGAACCTACAATTCAATAAATCATGAAAATCAAACAATATTTTTTTTTTTTTTTTTTTATTTTCCATTGTTATTCTGAAGTCTGTCCTCACAAACATTCCACTGTGCCAACCTGCAATCACCCTTAGCGAGCGCACGCGTGTCAATGCTTTTGTTACTGCGCTCTTGTTCCTGTGTGCCAATGCATACTTTCTATATATACATATCAATATATAACACTCTTCAATAATATAACTATCATCTATATTCCTTCCATTTCTTCTCTTCTCCTTTCTTCTTTTCCCTCTCCATTTTATCCTCTATTTCCCTCCTCCTCAAACAAACTAAAATCCCGAACAACAATTCATATATTCCATAGTTGAGTACTTGTCGTTAAAATTTTTAAAATTAGTTGTTCTTTAAGCACAATAATTATATATTTAAAAAAAAAAAAAAAAAAAAAAATCTTATCTTTTCCAAAAAATACTCTCCTCTCTCTCTCTAAAAAAAAAAAAAAAAAAAAATACTTTTTTCATTATAATTAATTGAGTGAATATTATTCTCCCTAAAATCCAGCAAAATATATACGTTTTCTTCAATTAACTATTTATCAACAATAATCTATTTTGCGTCTATACTTTAGATTATCACTACATTGAGAGCTTGTCTCACTCTGATAATTAGAAGATTACATTAGCTAAATAAAATCTATTTGATTTGTGTTCAATGAATATATATTTTAAGTTTGTTGTGGGATTATACTTTTCTTGTTATGGTTGAGGTGGTGTATTCACTATCCTCCCTCTTACTTTAGTTTTGGATCGTTTTAAAGTGACTTACAATCCAATCCTTGTAATGTTATGTAACTGGGTGTAGCCTGAATTCGCAGTGTTTGTAAAATAAAAAAATACAATATTTATGAAGTAACTTTGTCTATGCAATTATGAGTGCCTGACTCATCATTATAAAGATACTTTTTATTATTATATTTTCTTATATTATCTTATCTATTATATTCACAGGACAAAATTTTATTCCTTCAATAATTTAAAATTTAAAAAAAAAAAAAAAAAATATCTTTATCTAATTTCTTATTTTCTTCTTACTTCTTTTTTCAAATATGTTTTTTTTTTAAAAAATTAGTTCTTTTTCAATTTGGCATTCAACTTAACCTAACTTTTTTGTGTGCTAGTTCCTCATTATTCATTTGTGCTCTCTTTAAAGGACCATTCTGACTAATGCTACTCTTCTCTCCACTCTCCTGCTATTTTCCTGATAAATATCTTACATTCCCTCTGTCTTTTCAAACTTCTTTTAATTAAATTAATTGTTCATAGATTTTAATTTTCAAGAGTTTACTATTTATCTCTTAATATAAAATTATCCCACGCGAGAAGAGTATATGACTAAGCATCTTTTTTATTATCAAAGGAAATTGACTATTGAGAAGTATGAAGCGTCTTTCCCATTGCTTTTACTTCCTCTTATATGTTGTAACAATTATTTCTCAATTACCCTTATTCATCACTTGCTCTTCAAGCTCTTCTGTCGTTCCTATATACCAGAACTTGCTGTAAGTCCCAGTGCAACACTTAGATCTTATAATTCCCACTCTAACTGCCCTCTTTCCTTTTTCTACTAAACCTAAAGGAATCCTCTATACTGCTCTGATAGAACGGTTCCTCTTTCCTTTTTCTTGTCTTCCTTCTCTCCTTCTTTATGAGCAGAACCCAAGGATAAAGGCCACTCCTTGTTGAAGCTACCTGTATCCTAGACCACACTGTCCAAAGCTAGATTACACTCCGCGCCAGAAGTAAATCTAGTAGATTTAACATAACGATTACCATAATTACCAATCACAGATCTCCAGCAATTAGAACATCTTACATATATGTATATACTTATATCCTACAAGTATGAGAGTGATATGGTATCTTGTCAGTAGATTTTTACATATAATTCCTAATAGAGTGCACGCCAAAAGGAAGCAAAAACATGGGATTGGGTGACAGTTCGAACGCACAAAAGCCAAAACACTCACCCACAGTTTGGATGGAAGAAAGGCATACGTCATCGTGTGTTCCGCCATGATGGAACCAATTAACTTTGAGCTTAAGCCTCAACTAGTTGCTTTAATGCAAACAAAAATGCAAGTTCTATGGACTTCCCATCTGAGATCCTTCATCTAGTTTCTTAACCTTGACAGTCTCTCTATGCAAGTATGTGTAGGACTGACTCGTTAACGAGGAGAAAGGAGGTCGGAGTTACACCCGTAACCGCCTCCTACTGCAGCGTCTTACTATGCTTGTTCCCTTTTCCTTGTAAGAGATTGACGAGATAGGCAACGCAAACATGGTTGGATTCCACGAAGGAACCCTCACGAGGTAGTAATGAACACTTGTGGTATACCTTGGGTTATTAGGAGCTGAGGGTCTCCTCTGCCTCTGATCTTCAGTAATAATAGAGGTCTTTCTTTGTGTTCCTCCTGTCGAACCAAGTTTCGTGAAATGCCAAGACTATCAAACGATGTGATGTTGCAATTTACCCTTTCATATTAAGAGCTAACATAAATGTGTGTTATAGGAGTACCCCATTATGATATGTGCTTGAGAAGGATATATAGGCATGCAGTACCAAAGAGTATGCTTCTAATCTTATCGTGTTTCTCAATAGAATGGACCCATTAAATTTAGATAATATTTTCAAAAAATAAAAAAAAAAAAAAATATATATATTCCAGAAAAATGTTCATTTTGTCGAAACGCGATATACGCATTGGTGGAATCCTACTTCACTCCTGAGTAAGAAACGCCACCTCTATGTATAAGTACATATATTAGAGAAAGTTCACAATTAGATTAATTCATTGTCATGAAACAAAAAACCAGATTTTTCTTGTGAAATGTGTATACCTCTGTGAAGATGGTAAATTATCCACCTGAGTTAATATGATAAGGAATGCCGAGTGTTTGTGCATGCATGAAAGAGAGACGAAGTCTCTCACACTCTTGTGAGAAAGTAAGTATGGCTGTAGCCTCCGTGAAATATTGCCCGTGGTTACATCTTATTAATATACACTCTAGTATCCTCTTCAATAAGTGGGCGATTCATTCCACTACTATGGTCCTAATAGCCAATAAATTGCATCTTCTCTGAATTAATGTCTTGGATAATGAGTGTGGATTCTGCAATAAATGTCGTCCATTCATCTCACATCCTGAGTACTAGAGAAGGCATAGTGCTTCACTGTAAGCGAACAACGTGCTTATATAGTGACTGAAAATCCCTGCCATGTCGAGGTGAATGTGAGCAATGAGGGTCCATTAGCTATTCATAATGTGAAAAAGCGCCTCATACATAATTACACCACCATCAATAGGAGACAATCACCACTCCATTTACCTCTTCATTGGTGATTACCTCAACTATATTGAAAAAGGCCACTGCTTCATACAAAAAGCCCACATTTATCATTCTCCATATGGTGTAACGCACCAATGTGGAGTACAGACTAATCGTGAAAAGCGCAGAAAAATATATAATTATCTCGATTATCGTCTCTCTCTCGAGCTCATGACAATGCATCATATAGATTGAGAGCTATATGGCTAGTTGAGAGCCTCAAGAGATATAATAATATCTCTTACATTAGTAGTGGCGCGAAGTATTAGTCTTCTGAAGTAGTGTGCACAAAGGCCCATGTTACATTATAGATAATGTGAGGAAAAACGATGATGTGATCTCTTGTCATAATCAGATTAATCTGTGAAGCTCTATCCCGTTGTGACATTTCTGGAAGTTATAATGAAGAAGGGGTTATCTAATTATGAACTACATTGTCGCTTTAATCTAAAGATGAGTTAACTCACACCCATAATGTGTCAATTGATGCTTTCATCAGAGTAATGAGTAATAAATTTAATCTAATTTGAAAAGAGAGTGAAAAAAAAGACACAAAGGGTGCACATGTATAAAAAAGGTGAGGTACAATCAGTTACAAAATAACTACTGATTAAAAATAATAAAAAAATAAAGATAAAGTATGAGGTGAGTGAAATTATAGACAAACACTCAAAGAATGAGAAGTCACACACAATGAAACACTAGAAAAGCACAAGAGAGATATATAATACTACGTGTAAAAAGAGAGAAAGACATAAGTAAGGAATACAGGCTGGAGGAGCTCACAATTAAAGAGTAGCCACTCACGCCATAATGCCATAAAGTTACATATCCATATAAGATCCTGCACTATCTCAATAAGTTCTGCGAAATAGAAATGATTCAGTCCTTCTGAAAAAGTGGAAGAAGGAAATAAGGTCATTGTGAACACGTTATGGTACGAAGAAAGAGTCTAAAAAAAAGTTCTCATACTTAGGAGGGTCAGCGTAGAATGTGATAAGCACTTTGATAAAATGGCCTCGTAATAGCGTGTGTCATATATGTTGGTAATAGAGGATGCGTGGTGAGGAGGATAGTTTGATAACGCTTGCATTCTAGAACTACTATTATTCAAGTGATACCTATAGTCCACGTATATAAACCTTAGAATCATAGTGAAATACACTACTCTAATACCTGACCCCATAAAGAGACACACTTAACAGATACCTCAATGACATAGAATGACTCTTAACTACCTTGCAATGACCATGTGGTGTCGGAATGCACCATGATTGACTTATGAATAAAATGTCTGCGCGTATTGGTAGCATCTGTGGTGTATGCATGAAGAGAGCAGACATAAAATCCTTCTTTTGCCGAAAGTCTCTATGTGCAAATGTAGGAAGCATAGGGAGGAAATCTTAGTGAGGTTACACTCCGACCCTGTGCACTTAGTACATATCCTTCTGATTTAAATTGCGCACGAGCTAGAAAGTAGCGTGTTAAAACGCACCTAAACTTCTCTGGATGAATGGGTTAGATCGACGTTTGTAGTAAAAGGTTGACAGGCCCCTTTACAATTCTCCCACCTAGTAGGCTGATCACTTCTCATGAATCGCATTACACCTATATTAACTGGCAAGAGAAGATATGAGAAATAGCATCAATCCTAGTAAATGATTATAATACTCAATTTCTTCAACATCTAGGTGAGCGAGAGATAGCGTTATATTTTGCTATTGTCTTAGACCTTGGTAGCTCAACAGAGGTGAGAATATGATTTTCTCTTATAGGATATCTTTCATTTGGATTATGTGTGAGCGCGAAGAATAACTATTAGCACCTTGTTTATTAATAGATGTCGCATGCTCCAATACTCACTGGCATTTGCAGACCAAAAATGAGTTAGAGGTGAGTATTTGTAAACGAGCTTTCATATCTAAAATCAGATGTCGATGTACCACCTGTGTCTCCACTCATCTCAGTGCTTTAAAAGCATAGACGTACTAAAGTGTGCTTGTGTGTTTTTAAATGTGAGGGCCAAGCAAACCGTATATATGACTCTAAGTTTGGTTGTTAAGGACCCCATATCCACACATGCACTCTTACACTATATTGGTGTTATGTGGGATTGTACTACCATACTCGCGCTTTGGAACTTTTACTGAATCGAGCATATTTTGTTCACACTCGAGCCAGGGCTCCTATCTCGCTCAATATAACTTCACTTCGACCATTAATAGAGAGGCAAGTAGTGTGTCTGGACAATAATAATATCCACTAATTTATTTGGATTTAATTTTTTTTTTTTTTTTCTTTTCTCATGCATACAACCAGTTTGATAATTTGTGTGCTTAATTAGTACGCATGATCGATAGGCGTCACTCTCAGAAGATAATTAGATCAAAAAAAATTAAAACAGATTCAAAAACAGAAGAAAAAAATTTTCAACCCTGAGGACCACGGCTGGCGTTCAACGCCCGAAGGTGCATCTGGCCGGCGCGTGTTTAACGCAAGAACAGAGCACCATTCCTGGCGCTGAACACCCAAAACAAGCAACAACCCTGGCGTTAAAACGCCAGGAAGGTGCACAGAGAGGACAAACTGGCGTGAACGCCAGAAACAAGATGGACACTGGCGTTCAACGGCAGGAAACATGCATCACATGCGGCGTTGAACGCCCAGAACATGCACCAATGGGCGTTTAAATTTGCCAGAAGGGTGTGCCAAGGCATTTTTACATGCCTATTGGTGTAGGGATGAATTCCTTGACACCTCAGGATCTGTGGACCTCACAGGATCCCCCCCTACCTCGCCCTCTCTCTTTCCATTCATGATTCATTCCCTTCTGTTTTTCATTCACCACCTGCTGCTACCCATTCTACCCCATACACCCCACCTACCTTGTACAATTTAACTTCTCTTCCCCACCAATCCCACCCAGTATAGCCGAATCCATTCTCCCCTACTCACCTTCCATTATCTTCTTCTTCTTCTTCTCTTCCTTCTTTTCTTCCTTTTTTTTTTTTATTTTTTAAGTTTGTTTGTGGTAAAAGCATAGTTTTTTTGCTTTTCCATTACCATTAAATGGCACCCAAGGCCAGAGAACCTCAAAGGGAAGACAAAAGCTTCCACCTCTGAGTCTTGGGAGATGGAAAATATAAGCCGTTATAGCTCAGTGGTATAACATGTGGCTGCAAATCAAGAGATCTTTAAGATACCTCAGGGGATAAATTGTTCTCCACACAACTATTGGGAGCAAAAAATAATGTTTAAAAACCAAAAATCCATAGGGATCATGCAACAGAAGCAAAAGGAAAAGGACATTAAAAGAAGCTCAAAAGCACCATTGGACCTTCAAGAAAGGCGCACCCTCACTTCAGGTTGGATTCATTTTCCTTGCCTTTATTTCTTTCTGTTTTCGTTGTTAATATTGTTTAATCTTGTTTTGTATGTCTGTTTACTTCATGATCATTAGGTATGTAACCCATGCCTTAAAGATTATTGAATAATTCCATTAGTCCTTCACCTCTCTTAAATGAAAAATGAGATTTATAAATTCAAAATGGCTACTCAAGGATAGTGTAACTATAGACTCTCTCTTATATATCATGTAGCTAATTTGATTCATTACTCTATAGTAAATATGTATTTAAATAACTAGATTAGACTCAATTATGGATGTAATTGGTTTGTGTAGTGTAGTTCAGGGCTCTCACCAAAAAAGAGTTATGGTGATGTATTGTTCTGGAATTCTAGAAGATGAAATAGAGAGCGGAAAACATGCAATGTGAAGAGCAAGGAAACTCATCAAAATAAATGCTCTCTATGATATTGATATGTGTAATGTGAGTGTGTGGAATATGACTCTCGTGTGGCATTCCTCGTGACAAAGACGTGCGGATATGAAAGAGAAATGTTATTGAAAAAAAAAAAAAAAAAAAAAATCAATGAAATTGATTCTTGAAGCAAGAAAAAAAGCAGTGAAAAAGCAAAAAGCTTGTGAAAAAATAAAAAAAAAAAAAAAAAAAAAAAAGGAAAGAATGAGAAAGAAAAAAGGAAGAGATGCGAGCAGACATAAAAGGGCGCAATATCCCTGTTAAACAATGCTCAAAAACATGAGTGCGCATTTAGCAGCAAGTGAGTCCAGGCTATTGGGCACAATTGGATAGAGGGCCCCAATGAAAATAAAAATCCAGGCCTAAGCCGTCCATAGAACATAGCAATTTGTCAAGCGACGTGCATGCATGCTGTACGCGCATGCGCCAATACTCGTGTCCCTATACCCATGTGCTTGTGTGTCATGAAGGTCCAAGTGAGGAGCCCTGTGCGAGAGCCTGAGTTGTCGCGATTTAGGTGAAAGTCGTGATCCCAAAGCAACCCCACTATGAAGTTATATGTGATTAAAGAGCTGCATGTGTCACAACTGACTGGTGTGGGGACTGTGAGTGCCAAACTTTTGAGTCAGGCATACTCACTTCTGAAGCCCAAAGGAATCTCATCACCCCACTGTTATCTTGCTGTAGTTCGCTAGTTTAACCGGCGACAAGATTTTGTAAGGGATATCATAACATACACTTTAGACATTAAGTTATTTAGTTGTGATGATCTAAATTATATCTGGTGTTGTAGAAACAAAGTGATAATAAAGTGCAGTACTCTGGAATCCATGCACGACTCTATATAGAGAGTTAGTTTTAGTGGTTATCCTCAGTGCATTAAGATCTCAACTAATGCTCTACGTCTTCTACTATGTGAACACTCTCCAAATTTTCCTTTGACCTTTATTAGTACCTTGAAATCTTCTTATGTAGATGATCTTCCTTATATTACGTGCACTATTGCAATGCACATCATTTCATGATTATATCCATCGATATCTTAATATTAAGTGTAGTCTGAATTGGAGTGACTCCTCTCAATATAATAAGAAAGCTATGTTCTTAAGTATAGAGCCAAAAGCTACCACAGTCCATCCTGGAGCTTTCAAGATATTCATTCTCATCTTTATTTCTTCGATAATTGGTACTTCATATGTTGTAATTATTCTCTTCTTTTATCCTATTGATTTTCCAGTTGCCCTTGGACAACCGTCTTAAAATTAGTCCTTTCATAAGTGTTATGTTTGTTGTATGTGAGGCATCTGCGATCTGTAGTATTATTATAATTAACCAGTAGGATGTTTGGTCATCTGTTTAGCCTCAGGTTATGAGTAATATAGTGTGACTCTTGATATCAATATTAAGATAACAGTCCTTTTTGAATTTGCCACATTTTGATTTATGTGAGGGAAGTTGGTTTTCATTACTAGTATTTTATTAGTGTGAATTCAATACATTTCATGGTAAAAGCAGTTTTTTCATCTCCTCTGAGTATTGGAGTGATGCTAGGACTTTTGTTCCCTGTATCACTATTATCCAAGGTGTAAATTCACCTCGAATTTGACTATTTCCTTGCAGGGTAGTTTAGAGGAGCGAGTTAAAACCTCTGTAAGAATGGGAGAGAGGAATGAACAAAATTGTTATCAAGAAGATTGAGACGGGTGAGTATGACCTCGATGTTAGGACTTCTATGTTTGGTACATATCCATGTGACCTTTGCCCAATGAGCCTTCTTCCTGTAAAATAATGAGAAGTTATGTGTGAATTTCCCTTGGTCCGCTCAATTACCTCCAGTAATCTCTCATAAGTTTGTAGCTTGACGCTCAAAGGAACTGCGAAAAAGTAGTATAGCTCAGGTGAAACAATAACTATATATAGATCCACACTTAGTCATTGTAATTCCTAGGGAGGACAACCAGAGGTTTAAATAATACTCCTCCGAGTTTACATTTTATGTGCCGGAGTTAATGACCGTAGTACTTGCTATAAACGCACCTAATAAGTATCAATTTATTGCGCCAATTGTAGTAGAAGATCTCCAATCCTTCGTTGGTTCCAATGAACTAGGTAAGTTTAACTAAGCAAGATGCAGAGAAATATACCTTATTCTATGTGGTAGGAGATTGATATCCAAAACTAATCCACGCTTAACAAAAACCTGAAGTGTTCAATTGTCTCATATATAGACCCTGCCAGGACAAGTGCCATGCTCTTAGCAATCGATTGCGAATAATCACGCGTAGAACGTTATCAAGATCATGCGACGCCCCAGCAATTATTGCACGCTCTCACGTGTGCAGAGAACACCTGGAGTGTGGAACTCTATCTACTGCGAGCATTCCTATGAAAATACATTTATCGCAAACGTTAGACTCAGTGTTGGATTGGCAACGTTCCCACGTTCCAACCAACTATAGCGAATGTCTGCAGTGTACTTCCCATCAGCAGTATAATGCGCGTCACCCATTATTGAGAACATATCTATGGTATTAGATATCTTTTGGAACACTTTAAGCCTTTTATCATTCGGTCACTTGATCATGGAGAGGGGTGGCCACGTCGGCCATGCCTGAACTCTTGCTTATGTATTTTCAACGGTGGAGTTTCTGCACCCATAGATTTTAAGGGTGTGGAGGCCTGCTGTACCTCAAGTATTAATGAAGGTTTCTATTTTCTCTTTTATTCAATCCTCTCTTATTCCCTTATTCCCCAAGATTAATTCATTCGTAACCCCAAGAACCCATGATGAAGCGCTGTGCGTGTGGTTTGAATAGGTGTTCACAAAATATACAAATTCCCTCAATCGCTCCATACGCAGTTATCTTCACTGATAAGTCTACGGCGAATGTTTAGTGCGTGCGAGATCTGTCGTGGTAACCAAATTTTAATCACTCTAAATCCTCTTTAGAACCTCAAAGTTGCGTTCAATCCTATAGCAAGAGCCGTTTGAACTCAGGGTTGGTATAATTTCTTGATGGCCAACGTTCCCTCCAACATTGTCGTGTTTCCACGGCGTTCGACGACTCAATCCTCCGTGGATAGCGTAAAGCGCTAGATAATAAGGGATGCGGCCATTATATAATGATGTCAAGAAAAAATTGTTCTCCCTTAGATCATCGACTAGCTAGATTTTTATAATATATTTCGCAAAAAGAGCATAGAGCTAGTGTCATTGCTGAGCGGTATCGCCGGAATACCAGTCCCACACTATGTTCCTGGGTTGCGAAACTGAAATCATTGCATGAGTGTTGCCCCGATATGCTCAGCTTTCACTCCAAGCAGTTTTTCCACGGGCAAGCGTATTAGTGTAGGCCAACTTTGATGGCACCACCAACTGTGACTGTCTGCTTCAAAACCCTTTTTCATATAATTCTTCCTGCCCTGATGGACATTCTTTCAACTTGTGTCTTTCAGCTCTTTTAGCGGAATATGAACGCACAAAGAGTGGATTCTATTCCAGTAAGTGAGCACACCAGAGTTAATCCCGACACCGATCGATGATGCCCCGTAACCTATTATATGAACATGTCACATGAGAACAATTGACAAGCACAATTTCTAACACACAAGTAAGTTATTGGCATTAAGGTTTCTTATGTATCAACAAACTGACCTCAAATTACACGGAGTAGTTTTGAGATTGACTGAATCAAGGTATGTATGAAACATTCATCCAAATACTTACTTATTGCTAAGAAATGCATAAAACCTAATAAAAACAAAAGAAAAGGCTAGGGGGAAAACTAGCCTATGATGCCTTGGCATCACATACTCACTCAGCCCAGTCAGCTCAGAATGTGTTGGGTCGTAGAATGGCTCCAGAATTAGGTTAGCTAGTGAGGTGGGAAGAGGAAGGTAGAGAACCCTTCGGATATTCGAAGGCCCATAGTTAAAGGGTTGGCTTCGTATCCGTCACGACCGTAAGTTAACAAGAAAGGTTTTGTGCCTTCCCGCTGAGAGTGTGCCTGAAGAGGAAACTCCTTGGTTGCAACAAACAGTTGAATTAGTTGTGAGCTCTCAATCTCACTCCAAAATATAAAAAAATGCACACATTGACCAGCAAGTGCACTGTGTCGCCCATGGAAGATAAATGTACCTACTGAGTAAGAAGGATTGAGTAGTAGAAGGAGATCGGCACTCACGCGTAACGAGAGAGAGGCAGAGCTGTGTTCGTCTCTTGGACATCGCTAAAAGTTCTAATATCGTCACTCTTGTAAACTCCTTTAGTTCACGTGAGAAGATGCATTGTATGTTATCAGTTGGAATTGTCCCGAAATACACCAACGAATGAAGTGCCATGTAATAATGTTGAAATAGTCTATCCCTATTTACTTTGATTTCAGTTTCCTTTCATTATTAGCATTATTCTAAAAAAATCATTAAAACCAATTAATCTCATTGACATCCTGACTAAGATTAACAA
>QBTX01002601.1:0-17529 GCA_003063285.2 Arachis monticola | reverse complement strand
TAGCCAAGGATTGTATTGATCAAATACTGAGATGATCTAAGGATTGGGGTTTAATCAATCATGTTTTCCAAGAGGTCAATGATTGCATGATTGAGTATACTATTTATCAAGAGACCTCTCTATCTCCAATGATTTCCCATTTTTTACTTCTCTCTTTATAGCCTAAGTTACATTCAGCATTCCCCCCATCCATTACTTCCAAGTCATTATGATTCTGCACTTTAGATTCTCTCATAATTCTCACTTATTCTTCTTTATATTTAGTCATTATTTGTTCATATTATTATTCCATCTTATTTATCCGCTTTACTAATTCATCAATTACTTAAAACTGCTCAAATTGCTCTCTGTGGACCGTCCCATCACACTGGGTATTACTGATGTAATTTTGTCTTGCCACAGACTAATTCACCAGATTTTGAATAGGGAGATTCATCATTGATGATGTAGGTAGGGAAGGCAAAAAAATTTTATTCACCAGAAGTAAGATATTGCCAGACCGAATGATCTTTAAGACTCTTCAGACAAGCTTTCTAGCCACATAATATCCGTCTTGGAATCGAATTGCAACTTCAACCTTTCTTATGATTCCCCACTGTTTGTTTTTTTCCTATTTTCTTCACATTGATCTCTCTAGCTCCTGACCAGTTTTCCTAGTCTCATCATCATTCACACAAAGGATTCCTTTGTACTCTTAACTGTAGAAAACATTACTCCATATTTTCATTAATCTCAGAATAGCTCTCCTTTTGAACCCATTCATCAGCCGCTTGGCTTATGTCTCCCAGTCATATTTATGGTAGCCACCCATACTTAATTACCCAAAACAGTGAAGCTGATCCCCCTAACCGTTCCCACCAACCCTATGAGAAACTTGAATCTCTAAGACTAATTTGACATTTTGGGCCTCTTTCATTCTCTTTTTTTATCATGCTAAGGATAAGGTTATGGCTAAGCTCCCATCAACACAACTTTTCATCCGAGATCCCTTGATCAGGGTTTTGAATCCCAGGTCCTTTGTTATGAAGCTTCTTTAATGATGCCTCTTTGGACTTTGCATTTAGGTCATGCTCTAAGCCTCGCAAAAAGCATTATGGATCTCAAAATATCCAGAACCTGAAACCGCATGCCTCCCATTCATTTTCACTTAGTTGTTTTGTACATGACGCTTCACAACTGCTTTGTTGAGCTAATCAGATTGTCTCTTTTCCTTATGGTCCGATTCATTTGGCCTTTTTCTTGCAGTTGACTTTGATCCTCATTCACACCTTCCACTTCTTAGTTTATCCCGCATTCCTCTCTTGTGTTAGTCATGGTATCACTTAGCAATGTGTTTGTAGGCATTGTATTCTGACAAGCTCCCTGTTTATTTCGGTTGGAATTGTGCATTTCCTTAATTGACTCCTGCTCCTCTTGATTGATCATATCTGTTTTCATCGCAGGATTCTCTGCACATGGGTCGCTCAGCATTTCACTAATTTCTTTGTTTTTAATGATATGCACTTCTTGATTTCTAAGGAGCAATTGGTAGAATTCATGCATGTCTAGATTCATCCCACATAATAATTATGACATTTCATTCGAGAATATGCTAATTACTTGTATGCTAAGAATGATGAGATTCTCATGCTTAAGTTAGCAAGCATGTATTGTGTGCATTTAGGAAGACGGGAAGAAAAGCGCGTGATAACAGATGAGAGCATAGTTGTGCCAGTTGACACCAAGTCCTTAAAATTGGAAGGCCGAGCAAGTCTCTCATATTTCTACGTTTAGGGACTTAGGCAGCCAACTTACCCCAACGTGTATAAAATGCAATTTAGGAGCTGAATACTTTTGACGTGATGCGTACCGCTAGACGTCTAAAGAGCAAAATTCTCTAATCTTGTCAACGTGCAATCCTGACTGAGGAATGCAATGCCATCAAACGCGCAGCGATATTTACCGCACCAACGCTTGGAGTCATTGACTAACGTCTCCAAGTCCTGAACGAATTTTTGGTTTTATTGTTAGATGGGGTTGTCAATTTGTACACTATTCAAGATTGAATGTTGTTCTTTCTATATCTTCATATAACATAACATTGCTCTTTTGCTTAATTGCTTATTTTCATCTCTTTATCATCCATTTGATGCACGTGACGTGTTTTTGTGATTTAGAATTTATGGGCAAATGCTAAAAGAAACAGAGCATAGAGAAAACTGAAGAGTGATTTGGGAATTCTAACCTCGTGGCACCGCACTGGCACGGTGTGGCGACTGGAGCGGCTTCAAGATCGGCGCATCCCGAGGAAATCCACACTGTGCGCACGCTCATGGCACGCACGCGCAGATTAAAAATACTGCGCCCATGCATGCACGTTACACCATAGTGCACGCTTTAAGGAACGCCTGCATTCTGGAGCTCAAAGGCCCAAATCAAGGGTTCTGCAGAATAGACCCGAGATGCTGGGAAAGGGGGACATTCAATTCACACTCAACACATTTTACGTAAGTTTTGGATTTGTTTCTTTATTTTTTTTTTTTTTTTTTTTTTTTTTTTATTTTATCTTCCCTTGTTAAATCGGATTGGATCTTTGTTGATTATATTTCTGAGTTACTAATTTTATCCTTAGATATTTGTTTAACCTTGAGTTAGTTGATGTTTTCTTGTCCAATGTCCATTATTTACCCATCATGATCTTGTGATCTTAAGTTAATTTACATTTTATATTTCTGAATTGTGTTCTTTTTGATATTGTATATTTGAAATGTATGGTGTACTTGTTATTCAATATTGCAATCTTGAATATCTTTAGCTTACCATGGTTTGAAATTTTCCTATTATAGTATCTCTTTACTCTTAGGCGTAGCTGGATTGTTTAACTGAATATTGGCTAAATGATTTATGATTGCGACCCTTAGTTGAATTTAACATTACACAACCACTATTAGTCACTAGTACTAGGACATTATGGTGATGCTGGACAAAACCATTTAATATACATTAAGTATAGATAAAAACTTATATGAGTTGCCTCTCATAACTTCAAGATATGGTTATTAGACACGGATAGTGACCCCAATTCCCAAGTGGCACGCCATGATCTTCTTCTTGAAGCTTGTGTTGGCGGCCACGTTTTGAATCTAAGCACCGCCCATGAATGGGCTGTATCCTTCTCTTGTACCAATGACTTTTCCATGCCTTCAAAGCTCAAATAGCACGCCCACGTATGAACAAGGTGCGTGCCACCTCAACTCAATGCCACCCTCTGTGCTTGATCTCTTCAAGCTTGGCATACGATCCTGAGAATCAAGTGGCACGCCCATCCATCTTTGACTTGCCACCATTGCCTCACCCTCTTGCACCCTTTAATTTTCCTCGGTCTCTGCTTCAACTGCCTTGCGTGCCACGCCAGCTGGCTGCAGCCCCTTCGGTCTTCACTATCTCTCTGATTATCATCTTGCTCAGCCTAGTTTGCCTGCCACCCTCTGAAATGTCCCTTCTTTGGAGTTTATAGTAGGCATACGATGCCTAGCCTAGGCATGCAGCAGCCTAGGCATTGCAGCCCCTTATTTTTCCTTGGTGTGCCACGCCCATTGAAAGCTTCATGGACTCTCCTGTATAACAGCGATCCACGCCTGCAGTTGGGTTCCCGCCCATTCATTTTGCATTTTACAGTCGCACCCAACTACAACAACCCGCTCCCTTGTTTCCTTCTCTTTGTTCTCTCTTCCATGAAATTCCAAGACAAAATTTTCAAAGCAATACCATAAATTCTCATAGTTCAATGAAATTGCATTGATTAAATGACATTTCTTTTAGGCCCTTTTAATAGAGATGGTAGATCGATCCTAGTATCAATATGTTGACGACATGCGTACAGAGCATGTTTTAAGCCATACGAATTAGAGTTTTTTAATTTCTCATTAGTCCAGCTTTGACACCAGACTCCCCAATTCATGGAAAGAGAATATAATAATATTATACTTAATAATTAATAAAAAAAAAAAAAATTATTTGATTTTTATATCTAAACTTTGTACCTTTTAAACCAATTCAGTACTTCAACAGTTACATTACATCAAAAGTATAAAAAAGAAAAAAAAATCATATATATCTTCTATCTCATGTTATTAGTACAGTTCATTTATAGTGCTTGAATATTAATCTAAAAGTGTTGTTATTGGTCAAATGAAAAAATAATTAAAAAAAAAAAAAAGACTATTTTAATATTTTACCACTTACCAAAGCACACCAATCACAGCTCTACCCCTCACCGCAAGACCTTCCAAGGCTGTCATTTGCTTTATTTTACCGAAAATGAATGAAAAAGCGGAAACTTCATGACATCTAATCCTTCAAAGCTTGATCTTTTGAACTAAAAACTCAAGATCATTCAATCCTACCACAATTTCTTCTTTCTCTACATAACAATATGACTTATCAAGTTAAAACAAAGTTTGGCACTCTCCTTTGCTTTTCTTTAAGCCGAAAAGTTAAACTGATTTCTATGTCTTCCTTAGTCATCCTTAACTTACTGAGCTAAGAACCTTCATTCTAGGCAAGAGTTAGTGAGAATCTCATCCTAATTGCTCGATATAAATTAATTCTGATTCATTGTTTACGTTGTGTGATTATGATATTGTTTGGTTATGCTTGAATTGTGTTACATGAGTAGTCTTAAAGATTTGTATATTGCATAAAATTTGAGGAAATCAACTACTTGATTCATTAATAAGTGGAAACCAAATCCTAAACCCTCATGGTTGATGTGTGCTGATTAATGGAAAAATGGGATTTATGGCTGCTAATTTATTAGGTATTGGTAAATCGTTTCTGAAATAATTGAAAAAAACTGTTGAGAAGAGAGAAAGAATTGCAGATTTATGAAGAACACGAAAAACACCTTGAGTATGTTGAAGAAATGCTAAAAACAGCTTTATCCATCAAAAGGCAAGGACAGTATTTTTGTTGGGGTTAATTTGTTTTCTAAAGTTAACATCTGTTTAAATAAATATAAAAAAAAAAAAAAAAAAAAAAAAAAAAATTATAAACTAAAGTTAAAAATGAGTATTTTGAAATAATTATTAAAATAAATCAAAATATTATTAATTTAATTCAATAAATGTTAAAAAATAAACATTTAAGACGAAAAGGCAGTTTTTCGTAAAAGCTTAGTAAGGCAATTTAACTCAGATATAATCCTTCATAAGACACTAAGCAGTGTTAATCATTAGTGAGCAAAAGACAAAATGAAAGATAAAGTGAAGACAAAGAGAAGAACCGAAAAGGCCTGTAAAATTTTATGCGACCAATAGGATTAGTGAACAACCTAGCAACATAGTAGATTAGAGTTGTGACCTAAGATAGTTTAATAAATAACTTTATAACTTATATGGAAGGTTACTATCATACCCAGAAACTTTAACATAAGTTTTAATACACTACTTAAACAGGAAAATCAAGAGAGTACAAGAGCCACAGAGAAAAGAGTAACCTGAGCAGCAGTAAGAGATTAAAGAGAAAGAGATACATGCTAGAGAATACAAGACAATAATCCTATTAAATCTATACTCCAGAGATATTGTTTGTGTGTTGTTTGCCTGAGGCACCCAAAGCTTCATGCATTTAGAAACTAATATTCCATTACAACCATTTTTCGTTTTCCCAGAGCAGAGTATATATATTTCTGCGGTAGAAAAGCAGACTTCTCATCTAGAGCTGCTATTATTACTATTGCATCTTATTTGGACGAATTATACACTGGAGTGGACCTATGCGATTAGAATTCGGATGCGACAGCTAACCGCACAGAGCTCCATGCCTTACTAGGGTGACATGCTATCATTCTTGATTGCGCAGTATACATCTTTGCATCCTTGTATGGGTTGTCTTTATTCCATATGTTCTTATTGCTTGTCTTTTACTAGTTTCTTTCTATTTTTTTCCTCTCTGTTTTTCTCTCTTTTTTATGTTTCGATTTCCTATCCTTCTTTGTTTCTATTAAGTACTCGTATTGAATAAACACCAAGCGTTAACCGGAATACTTACCTCACTATTAATAATCCCAAGTTCTTACCCCAATTTCCTCCTCCCCCAGTGAATGGGCTAATTCCATGAGTTCGAGACCCCTTATATTTACGAGGAACCGGATACATAGTACTCATTAGGATGAGCCTCGATCAGCATGATATGGTACAAAATCGAGCATTCAACATCCTCTGTTCAGCCTGCTTTTGCCTACGTTTCTGACGATCCTTTATTCACTTGGTTTTACACCCTGACACACCCTAGGACATTCCTTTTCCCCGATGATCACAAGACACCCTATTCCGACTCAACCCTTGAATGAGGCGGCACTTTACGCTATCGTTCCTGAGGAGCCCGAGATAGCTAGTGAGTATGTACCTGTAATTCCATCAGAGTACGCCCCTGAGCCATTCCCTTCTGCACAACTGATGACCGCCACCTACCGACATTGGGGAGCTCCTAATATATTGCAAAAGACCATTATGCCCGACGAATGTTTGGCTGAATCAGTGACAGGAGTGCTTCGGTGTTCTGAGAGGGTAAAGTTATGTAGCTGCTGTAGGGGGGGGGAGCCTAAGTGAGTGAGGTAGGGTATAATTAAGACCCATTGTGTAGTTGATGCTTGTGCTTATTTTAGAGATTTTATGGCCTGTTTACCTACGCATTTATTGAATGAAGTATCAGCTTTCATGATGTTCTCCCCAGATTGGCTTAAGTTGGTGGAACCAATGCTTTCTCTATGCCCGTCAATAGCTAATTTATTCCATCGTTACATTCCACTAGATGCCCTGATTTGTTTGTTAAGTGATTTCACGGTTGAGAAAGGCTAGGAATTGGATCAAAGAAAGTGGAAGGAAAAGCGGAGTGCGCAATGGCGAGTAACAATCATGGAAAGCAAGAGTGGTGAGATGCGAACCCACACGCGCGTGCGCTATAATGTGTTGTTCTTGTGGGCAACGCGTACGACCGCACCAATGATGCGGCTACCGTGCGTGACTATCAATTCCAGACGCACACCTCACTTACACGTCGCCCGATGTCCGCCCACGTGAGCTCTGAAGCGAACCAGGCAACGCCACTGGGCCCACTATTAAGTGAATCCCTGTGGAAAATTCTGGGTGTGACTACCTCTGTGACTATATAACCAAGGCATAATGAAGAGGAATTCCCCCACACTTAGACACTAGTTTAGTTTAATTTAATTTTAGAGGGAAATTAGTTTTGAGAGAGAAAAGCTCTCACTTCTCCCTAGAATTAGACCTTAGGTTAGCATTCAGTGTGTGTGTGTGTGTGTTACTTATATGCTATTGATTAGCTTTTCTCTTGTAATTCTTCTTCTTCTTACCATTTTCCTATTTCTAACTTTGCATTATTCACTAATATTTAAATACTGTAATAATATATAATATAAAAAATATTTCTCTTAATGCATTTTTACATCAAGTTTCCTCATTTTAATTGCTTATATTTTCCTTCATGCCCCTTCCATGGTTTGACGAAGCTGTTGGATTTTTAGACGTAGAATTTTAATGCTCTCTGCTTGAGGAACGCTAATTAGGGAACTCATTGAGTTACTGATGTCCAATTAATTGATGATTGGGAGCTATTAACTCTAGATCTTACTAATTGATTTGGTGGATAGCTAGGACTTTTGGACTTAGATTGATATAGCTTCATTTGACTCTGTACACTATTGTTAGAGGCATGACTAATGTTATGTGAGTCCTTCTGCCAATATCTCATGTTGTGGTTTACTGATAGGGATAAGCATCCTTACCACCCAAACCTAGCCAAAGACCTTTGTAGCTATTATTATATTTCATTGCACATTTTACATTAATCATGTCTCTTATCCCGAAAAACCCAAAAGCCGAGGTACCTTCAAACCAATATACAGGGCACTTTATCGGCAAGCTATTGGAAAACACCGAGCGTTCCAAATACTTCGGTTTTTAATTATAGATGGTTTTTTTTTTTTTTTTTTTTTTTTTTTTTTTTTAATTTTATTTGATTTGAACTTATAATATTAGTAATTTAATAGAATTTACATTTTGTGAATTCTAAACCATCAAAATCCATCATCAAAATTGCCGTTCCGGGAATTTCAATGGCGTTCAGTTATGTTTCTGAATGTGAATGCTTGAATATGTTTGCTTTTTGTTAGTTTCCTTGCTGGTGGTTTAGGATTTAAGTATTTCTTCGCCTTGGCTTATGTTGATTGTGTGCTTTCAGTCGCTCTTAGAGTCTGAATTCTCACTTTGGCTCATGATGTTGTTTAATACTATATACGCGAAAGAAGCTCTTCAATCTGGATGGTTCAATATGGCAATCCTTGACAACCTAGTTTTTGGGTGCACGAGATCTTTTCTGAAGCAGCGGGATTTTCTCGGGGAAGTCCATAAAGGAAACCTCTGATATATACATAAAAGCATCATCAATCCTCATGTCATTATGTCATTCCTTAAGCATAGAACCTATTCTGAGCAACCATGAAGAATGACGCAATCACGAAGAACCTAGTTTTGAGGCGGTACCGTGTTAGGAGTTATAATTATAGTTTCGTAAGTGTGGCGTCGTTTGCGAACCGGACTTATGTATGTCATGCAAGAAGAAAGAAATGTATTAAATTATATAATGTAATTAAAGACTGCACTTGCATGATATTATAAGTAACACTGGTCTTTTAGTTAAAAAACAGAAAATCGTTTACCAGTTACGGTTTACTGTGCAGGCTTAGCCAGCACTGGCTCATGATACTTTAGCCCAAATGCTAAGGCCTCAATCACTGTTTTATTCTCATCAATAAATATCTTATAGTTCATTTATTCTAGTAGCTCAAAAAATATTTAAATTTTTTTTTTAAAATAAAAAATGGAACTTTCACTTCTATAAGTGTACAAATGATAAGATGAGAGTATTTAAGTAATTTTACAGTCCAACTCCAAGCCAACCAATCACTACTCACTCTACACCCCCAAAACCCCCAAGGCTGCCTCATTTCATCATGTGCGCCGAATGATCTATATTGTATTAATTGTAATTCCTTGTTCATATAAATCTTCACAGCTGATTTCTTTGAACTAACTCAAATTCATAAAACTCGATTTCACCAAAATTATACCTCCTCTTCTTTCCTCTCATAAGATAAACATCATCAAGGCTGGAAATACAGTGAGATGGCTGTCTCCCACCCATTTCAATATGCAAGGTTATGTATGACACATGCTCTAAACATGTGTTTTCTTGAATGTTTCTTCCTTAGATATCATGCTAAACATGACTTTGAGCGGCCAAGGACTTAACTTCCCAGACAAGTTTAAGATGAGTATCCCTTCCTAACGTAGCTGCAGGGGAAGATCTTGGTCAATTGGGTTCTGACCGGATTTAACAGTTCGCTTCTTGATGATGATTTGGAGAACAAGTACTGGACACCTAGAAAGTTTAATCGAATTAGAAGCAGCAAAACCAGGTAGCGTTTGTAAAATTAATCTTGATTGATTATCAGTTGAGTTGTTTATAAATATGTTTTATGACTTTGAAATTATGTTTATATGATTGATTTCCTTGGTGAAAATTTGGTTTAAATTTTCGATGAAATTTGATGAAAATTCAAGCTTTGAGTTCGTGTTTGTGTGCGTATGGAAACGAGACGAAACCCTATACTCTAGAGAGATTAGAGCGTTCATCTTGTGTTGAAATAGTTAGAAAAAGTTTAGCTTTTAGTGGGCTTCTAATTTATTCATAATAAAGTAAAAAATCTTGGTTGCTGAACAGACTGAAAAACGGGAGTGAAAAAAGAAAGAATCTGAAGATTATGAGAACACGAAGACACACTTGAGTTGATTAAGTTGCAGAACAACCTTTTTTATCTAACAAACGGTCAAAGAAAGTAATATTGGTGTTTGGAGGTTATTTTATAATCTGCAAGGTTAGCGTGGTTAAAGTATAAGAAAATTACGGGTGGTAAAGAAGGAATTAGTCAAGGTAAAGTTGAATGGAAAGGTGATTTTCGAAAGTATGATTAATAAATATATGAATAGTTAAATACTTAATAATGAGTATTTGAATGTAATGATAGTTTTAGTAAAATACATAAAATGAATGCGGAAAAGGTAAGTTTCTGTGAAAAGTTTTAGAAAACAATTGTTTAAAGAAAGCGATTAGATTGGGGGGTAATGAGGATCAATTATGAGGCAAATAAAGGCAGAAGATTAAAAAAGTTAAGAAGAGATTTGAAAACCAGGAAGAGTGATGTGAAGTTTTAATGACAGAAATTAGTGAACGAAATAGGGCAACATAGTTAGTACCTGAGTTGCGCCTAAGGTTAAGTATTATATGAAAAGTTTAACGTTTCAAGATATAGACTTTAACTAACCATATACTTGGGGACATACTAAAATATTCATACAACAGTTACATTAAGCTTTAGAGTGTGAGGCATGGCACAGCATAAATCAGACGTAACGTAGGAGCAGGAGGTAAAGATAAAGGAAAAAGATTATATAAATACAGAGACACAGCAGTATCAGAGTATAGTAAATCAGACAAATAGAGAGAGTAGTAAAACACGAATCTGCTAATGTTAAATACGAGGTGCTGAACTGAATGATCATTGTATCGGGAACTCATGAACCGTAACTTTTTTTATGCGGGAAAAACCCACTAATTGATAATCATTGATAACGGGAATAACCCACTAATTGTTATATGTTGATCTCGGGTATAACCCACAAACTGGTATCGTCTAGTGTTGTTGTGTTGCTTGATCCTCGTATAACCAACTAAGGATCTGTTTTTCTTTTGTGTATTGAGCTCGGGTAACACCAAGAACTGAGGATCTCTGTTGGTTGTGTATTTATTTACGGCGGACGCCACGGAACTGAGGTCACTGTTTCCCTGTGCGTATATAGGCGTCGGTGTGTGCGCCGATGCTGGCGTAGTCACAAGGATGGTATTTCTTAACACCGACCGGGTGCGGATGAAGGACAAGTAGAAGCGCGATAGATCTAGGACTAGTTCCTAGGTAATGTCAGGATGCAGGGTGTAAGCCGACACATGAGCTCAGCCTGCATAAGACACATGGCATTCATAGTGTGTGTGTGATTCCCTTGTTATGATTATTGAATGAATGTGTGCTCTGTCTTGTTGTATGTCGTAGTTCTTGTATTTGCGATTTTATTTCTGTATTCTTTTTTTTTTTTTGGTGTTTGCTTTCTCTGTTTCGTGGTGTGTGGTGTGATCTTCTTTACCCTAATAAGTTGGAAAGCGAGTTTTCAACACGCCTAAAATCGACAAGTGTACCGGTCGCATTTCAGAGTAGTTAATTAGTCACATGATGAGGTCGATCCGCATGAGGAATGAAGGAGTGTGAGCAATTTTTGTTTGGTGGTTGATTTAGTTAGGCGAACAGTTGATGATTTGAGGGAATTGTAACAACAGAAGCTGAGGAGATTGCATGAAACTAAAGGGAAGGAGAATTGATTGTGTAAATTAGAGAACATAAGAAATTAAGAATGGGGAATTTTAATTGCACATTAGATGTCAGATGACTAAACTAAACGCAGAAATGCTTAAATGCTAAAGCTGGTATTGCATAGAATCAAGGAAATTGCTTGAATAATTAAGCGGATGTAGCGATGTTGGCATTCAGAACATTTAACAAGAAAGTAAAAGAGGATGAATTAACTGCAGCAGATCTAACAGGAATTGTGAAAATTTCAATGGGAGGACAAATAGAAAGTAAATTCAACTCAATTGCAATAGCTAGGAAAGAAATTCACGAGCTCAGAGGCTCAATGAGACTAGAGAACAAGTCTAGATCCCAATTCCTTCCTTGATCCAACAACAGACAGATTTGTTACGATAGAAAAAAGTGAAAACAACAATTAAAAGTGTGTGTGTGTGTGTTTTTTTTTTGTTAAAAAAGTAAAGTATGTTCTCAACTAAATCAATTAAAGCGCTTCAATCTCAATTCAAATATTCTAAGAGAAGATAGCAAATGTAGCAGAAGAAATTGAAAACGAAACAGATAGCTAATTCGATCAATTCACAAGTCCCTTGTCAGAAGTGTGCAGAAGAGAACAAGGATGGAGTTGTGATCAAGTATTGAAGGCAGAATTCCTTCCCAATCTTATCCACCAATTCAAATCAGAAAGAAAAGAAAACCAAAGTGAGAACAAGGAGGAGAGAACTCAGCTCTCAATCCTAATTCCCCAATTCCTAGCTCAAATCCAAATGAATATTCAAAGTTAAGCAAAGGTTAAAACCAAAGGCTTCCTCTCTAAATCAAACTAAGTTCTATTTATATACTTTCTATTTTTGATCATCAAAATTTGGAGTGGGCTTTCATTTGGTAAGATTGGATCCAAGTTGGACTTTTGATTTAAAATTTGCACCCCCTGGTATGCACTCCAGTGGAGCCGCCAAGTCTTGGTTCCGGAGGTCTCAGGTAAAGTTTGTTTGTGCATGGCCCGCTTCAAATCCTTGTGAGCACCCTCTGGCCTCCGTAATTGATGCACTAGCGAGGGCTCAGTAAAACAACACCTTAGGTGTGGCGCCCCTTTGTTGTGAGGAGCGAGCTCCAAGTTCAAGCCTTGTTGAGCGCATGTTTGTGACTTTTTATTTCAAGGAGTAGCGCTCAGTTAGATAAGTTAACTGAGCACCCCCCTTTGCTTGCATGGGTTTCCAGCTTAGAGTCTTGCTGAGTCATCTTTGAAGCTATTTCCTTGAAGTACTACGATAGCGCTCTTCCCTTGCAATGAGAGCCTTCCTTGAGTATCGAATCTGTGCCTGTTGCGTTATCTCTTTGAGAGTAGTGCATTCAAGACTGAACGGATGAATGTGTCTTGAATTTATATAAACTCTCGTTGCAAGTATAGTTTAGGCTAAACCAGGCGAATCGAACTTTCTTACAGGAACGGTTTGGTTGTACGAAGTAACAAAAACCCTTGAAAATGGTGGTAACCGATGTATTCAAACATCTGGTCATCTTCTCAAGGAACTGCAGGGAAAGTAGTGTTTCTTATTATGGTATGGGATTGTAAATGGGTTGAGAGTGAAGAGTAGATATGACAAAATAATTTAAATGGAATAAAATAATAAATTACATGTAAAGCAATATTCTTTTGGCAGGTAAGAGAAATTGAAGTCCAACTAGTACTCCTCTCCATAATATGAAGTTGAATCTAAATTCCACTTATTTTAACCGTGTGTGTGTGTGTGTGAAGGGACTAATTAGATTGACCTTTCAATCCTATTTATTCCTAGGAAAAGTTTGGGATTATTGAAGTATCAGTTCAATTAGCAATGATAACGATAATTCAATTATGTTGAGTTTTTAACTGGTGTGTGTGTGTGTGATTCCTTAACCAAAGACAAAAAGAGAAAAAGTAAATTGCTGGAATAGAATATCTTAGATTGAAACAATGGTGACACAAATTAAGGAGGAAGTCAATCAAGAACTAAATCCTCCAAAAATAGATTATAAAGTAACTAGAGTCTATATTTTTATTTGATTAAAAAAAAAAAAAAAAAAAAAAAAAAAAAAAAAAAAAAATATTAAACCTGGATCGAGAGGTACTCTTAAAAACCTAAGAGAAGTTCCTAAATCCTAAATTATAAATCTTCCTTAGAAGGGGATGAAAGAGAGGAGAGAGGCTCTCTCAAAACTAAATCTAATCAGGAAAGTAGGAAAATGGCGCACTTGTCTGAGATGATCATTCCGTGCGTCAATAACCTCTGGTCTATGCCTTCTGACTTGGGGTGTGCGCGCGTGAATTGCTTATGAGCGTTGGTGGTGGTTTTCGCAATTTTGGTGCGTGGCCTCTGGACCCACGCGGATGCGTGGGTCATGTGGTCGCATCATTCGGAGCATTTCCTGCCACGCGGTCGCGTCATGCAGGCCGCATCGCTGCTGACATTTGCGTTGGCACGACGATGCGGCGTCCATGTGCGTTCGCGTTGATGCCAGTTTCTTCAGAGCTCCGTTTATGCTTTCCTTCATTTTTGTAGGTTTAATTTTTTTTTTTTAATAACTATATTTGTTGATATGAGTGTTAAAAGATAAAGGATAATAGTAGGCAATAAGGAATGGAGAATAAGGTAATGTAATAATATTGGGTATTGAGCTTAGAAACATTGTTTTTTCACATACACTCGCACGTGTGTGGTAAACATGCAATTAATATGGCAATAAGTGGGTGAAGGATTGATTAAATCACTCAAACTAAGCACAAAAATAACTCATGAAAATGGGTTTAATCAACTCCCACCACTACAATAGAATCCTCCTGCTAAATCCAAGGTAAAGAATAAGGTAAGGTTAACGTGGGTAGTGTTATGCAATGCCAACCCTGATTCTAAATTGCATCTAGCCTAATTGAGTCAAGTGCAATTCGGGCCGATTTTCCAATCTCATATTAATAAAGCTTACATGTAGTCAAAATTAATTCACATTTCTTCAAGTCATATATACTATACTATAGTTCCGCGTTAAATATTAAAGCAGTTTGAGCAAATGAGATGGGAAATAAAAACATATTGGTGGAGCAAACTTGCAAAAACAATTAGTAAATTAAGCACAGATATATGTTGATGAGTTTATGAACCCTCACCGTATTTTTGTTTACCCTCTAGTCACTCAGTGTTTATGGGTTTATTCACTCTACTTTCTTTTTATTCTTAACTTTCTATAACTTTGTTCTTCATTACTAATCAACAACCAATATATAGGTCAGTCATACCAAAAGTCATGAGTCTTTAATTAAGGTGTAATAGGCCAAGTGTAAGGTAAGGTATATGTATAAGGCTAAGTGAGCTCAATAAATGTGAATCCTTAATTAGACTAAATCTCACCTAACTACATATTTAGTAGAATAAGCTTTTTACCAATTCTCCATATTATCCCACTTGTTACATGCTCATATTTAAATTTTATTTTGTGTGTGTGTGTGTGTGTGTGTATCCCACTGTGCATTGCATTATATTTTGCATTGGGAATTCTTTTATTTTCTTTAGTACAATGCTGAAAAATTAACTTTTTTTTTTAACGCACACGGTAATTGTACTTTATTTCTCCATGAGCATGCTTTTCCCAAATTTTCTGATTATTTTATTTCTTTCAACATATTTCTACCTTTTGTTTCTATCATCCATGTTATCCCAAATAGGTTTCTCACATTTAATCTTATTCAATTTTACTATTAATAAAAAAAAAAAAAAAAAAAATTTTATTGTTTTTCTCTTCAAGAGCTAGTAGTGTGCTAAAATAGAATAAAGGGAGGATTTAAGGTTTCAGGGGCTACAAGGGTGTTGTTGAAGGTCGGTTATTTTGGGGTAAGTGAGCTAAATTAAGGATTGGCCTAATATTCTTTTGTAGTATACTATAATTCTAGTAATTGGAATATAGATTAAGCAAAAGTAAAGAACATACAGAATAAAAAGAAACGAAACACATGAAATGAAATCTGTTTGACAATGCACACTATATTAAGCTCAACTCACAGGCCTTGTGTGTTCTCTACTCAAGCATCATATATCCTTCATATATGTTATTTGCAGTTTAGTTAAAACTTCCCATTATTTTCTCATAAAAATTATTTAGGGTTAGCCTTAAAGTTTTAAGGTTCCTCCTTGATGAAATGTTGTCAGCTTAACTATATGATGTAATGCTGTATATATTACAAGCGTTTATGGAATTTAAACTGCTTATGTTCATTCGTAGTTACTCCTTTTATATTTTTCAATTAACTATGCTACTCTTATGCTAAAAAGGGTAAACTATACTAATTATCCACTATAAAGTCAGAATTGCAAAACTAAATAAATAACTAAAATATGAACTAAAAATGAAAAATGCACAGAAGAATAGAGTGAAGTGACAGTAAAGGCGAGCGGGATGTTATAATACTCGAAAAAAAAAGGAAAAATACATACGAAAATATCCAAAATAAAAAGAAAAAGAGATTGTAGGGTTCACCAAAATAAACGCCAGAGATGGCGACCTCCCCACACTTAAGATGAATCATATGAAGCATCGTCCCTGATGCTCAGTCAAGCCGGGTGTGAAGAGGTGTCATCACTGGTAGGGATGGTAGCTGGAGGCTCTTTGGTGGTGGTGGGTTGAGGGTCTGGCTGCTGTAGAGGCGGTGCTGACTGAATCGGAATCTCCGGATCTGCAGCCTCTATCTGATGCATAACCTCCTAATGTGAGGCAGCCTGCTCTGTGGCTGCCTGCTGATGGGTCTCCTCCTGGAAGTGASTCTCCTCCTCGTGCTCATCCTCCTCCTCCTCTGATGGCTCTGATGGTGTGTCGGGCTCAGAGGGGATGTCACCACCCTATCGAATCATCAGCTTCAGATGCGAATAGCGTCGCTGGCTGCGACGCTCCAATCTCTCATACCGGCGCCTGTTACGGCGCTCCATCTGATCAAGCTGTCAGAATAGGCGGTGCACGAGGCGGTATACTGGCTCAGAGGCAGGTGGAGGTGCAGTGGTGGCAGCAGGGGCAGCAGGGGCAACTGTGGATGAAGAGGGTCCAGCAGATGGTGGGGCTGTCTCATCAGTAGCAGTGAAAGGTGGTGGTCTGTAGCCCAAAGCTAGGAAGTTCCTGCTTTGAGGAATGATCTTCCTGTAGTCCGCCGCTAGTGGTCTCTCATCAGCATCCTCCCATGGCACGTCAGCTCGGCGGCCTAGCTGTGTAACCAGGTACAAAAAAGGGAGGGTGCCTCGGACATGGACCCTGGCCATAAAATGCCGGATAAAGCATGGTAGATAAAGGTCCTTACCCTCCAGCACACACCATAGGAGGGTGATCATAGCAGCTGGGATCTCCGTCTCGTGAGTACTCGGCATCACATAATTACTCAAGATCTGGTGCCATAACCGAGCCTCATCATTTAAGTACGCCCTCTTGATCCCTCTAGGCATGGTGGTGTCCTTACCCATCTCCCAAGGAACAGTCGGGTCGAGAGCAATCCATGCCTTTACAGCATCCCAATCAAACTGCATCTGGCGCATGTCCTCCTCAGCCTTTGAATAACCATCAGGCTGATCGGACTTGGCTGAGAGCTGGAGAATGTTTTCTAAGGCCTCCTCAGTGACTAGAATTTGTTTTCCTCTCAGGTTCACTGCATCTAGGGTGGTAATGTAGTAGTTGCAGTAGAATTTCCAGACCCAAGATGCATTGACCTCTGTCAATGTTCTCTCCAGAAAGAACCAGCCTCTCTGCTTGATTTGCTCAGTGGCGTACTGCTGGAGTGCTTCTGGAATCTTCAGAGTTATCTCCAGGTATAGATTCCTAGAGTTTGCAAAAGCCGGGAACTTCAGCTTACAGTACCGGTTTGCAAATTTCGTTGGATCATTTGCAGGGAGTAGCTGGTCAGCTTTTTCCTGCTGTGTAAAGTTCTTCTCCCGCCATGAGGAATCATGCACTAGGGCAATGATGGACTGGGAGGAATCTCCTCCCTTGCGCTTGCCAGTAGCCTTGCCTTTACCTTTCCTCTGTGAGGCAGACATCCTGAA